>CAJVPZ010003058.1:0-11495 GCA_910592135.1 Racocetra fulgida | reverse complement strand
GGTAACTCAAGTAATAGTGGGTTATAGGTACAGCATCTAGTGTAGAACCTAGTAATAGGTAGATACTTAATTAGGCGTTCAAAAGTCGCAGGTATAGCTAGAATGTATCCTTGTTAGAATGTACTTGTCCAGGGTCCCCTTGAAAAAGACACCACATGATCTTAATATCTAATAAAAGCGGAAAGCCAAAGAGGCTAACCTTAACTATAAAAAAAAAATAAAATAAAATAAATAGACTATTCTTAGGTTTCTATTCCTAAAGAATCTTATAATATTACAAAAAAGAATTTAGAGAAAAGAGAAGTAAGATAGACAATAACAGGTCTTCTGTTATTTCAGATCTAATAATAACTTGGGGAAATTTATAGCCTTTTTATATCTTTAGAGCTAATCACTAATTGTTACAGCTAAGCGTAGTTTACTTAATGCTAAGTGCTAATTGTAATCGCTAATCATTAAGCATTAAGCATTAATCGCTAATTGCTAATCATAAGTGTAATCACTAGTCACTAAGCATAATCACTAATCGTTAAATGTAATCACTAATTGTTAAGTATAATCACTAATCACTAAGTATAATCACTAATCGCTAAACGTAATCACTAATCATTAATCACTAAGCATTAAGTATTAAGGCTAATCATTATACATGTCTTTTAAATTTTTCTCTAAAATAAATAATAACTAATAACTAATAAAATATAAATATCAGAATAATAAAATAATACTAAAATAAAATAATAAACTAATAAAATAAAACTGTTTTATAACAATAGTATATTATATATCCGCTAATCTTTAATTTTAACAAAATTTCTAGTCGACTAAAACTAAAACAATACTTTTCTGCAAAATTAATATAGGAAACAAGGTTTCTTGTATTAAGAAAAAGGGAAGAGTACTTAAAAAAACTCTTAGTTCATTAGAATAGCCTTTGACAAAACTTTAAGACCAGCAACAAAATTTAGACTTTCGAAAATTTTTAGAAAATTTTTAGAGTTTTTGGAAAATTTGTTTGACCCTAAAAAATCTAATCTTAGAGGCATGTAAAAACAACAACAAAACAAACACGTAAGATTAGTAAACAAACAAACAAACAAATATTAGATCGTGTTCTACTTTTAGATACAACAAAAACAACAAATCAACAAACAATTCACATGACTTTCAACAGAAACAACAACAAATCAACATATTCAACATGACTACTAGCAAAACATAGAAGTAGATTATTCTAAAATATTCATTATAGTAAACATAGATTCTACAACAACAGATCAAGAACATAGCCTAGTTAAAAGAAAGAGTTAAGCTTAAACTTAGTTATTTTGAAATGACAATCTTAGGAAAAATTAAGGGTGTCTTTGCATTGCCAGTAGAAGTAAGGCAAGAATTATGTAATGCACAAAAGAGATTTGTTTTCCAAACAGATAGAAGCATGGCAAAATTTTTAGGATTAAAGAACCCAGAATTTGTATCATTCATACGCATAGTGCTAGAAAACTACAAAACAGCTTTTTAAAAATACTCAAGAAGAGATAGATTGAATGCTGTAGATCAAGAACTAATTGGAGTAGATTCAAAGAACAAGACAATTAACTTTGAGAAACATGCTGAAAAGAGAATTCAAGAAGAAAAGAAATGTATAAAACCTGAATCAAAGATTGAAAAAAAGAAATCTCCCTTAACGCAAGATAGGATGATAATAGAAGAACCCACAGCTCAATTAATCATTCATGAAGCAACTCATAAAAGAAAACATGTGATAATAGAAGATACTAAGAAAAAGAGCATAGAAGAACCTGAACCTAAATAACAAGACAACAGTATTGATAAAATAGCGGAAGCAATCTTGAATGAGTCAGAAAAAGAGTTTCTAGAAAGCTCAGACGATGAGAGAATAGAAGATAAAATAATTTTGCTATATACAAAATGTGAAACTCATGATGAAAGTACTAAAGAAATGAAAGACCTGATATTATTAAGATATAGCAAAAGATCAGTAGAGGCTCCACCCAAAAAAGAGAAGAAAAAGAAATACAATATTGTACATGAGGATATACATGAATCTAGATGGGCACCAAAGGATATCAATGAATCTATTTGGGCCCAGAAAATAGATCCAAAGAAGAATTACTAAAATAGAAACACCACTGAAAAAAAAAATATCTAAGAAACTGACAAAAGAAGAAACAACCCAAAACCTTAAGCCAGAATATGAATTAACACTATGGGATCTACTAGTAAAGATATAGGCTAGTAGAGTAAGAAGAAGCCTTAATTTTTATAATAGAGCAAAGATCATCGAATGGAAAGATACACATTAGGAGGTTAAGAAATCGAAAGCAGCGTATATCCAAATTACTTGTTGGAATCAAGAAAGATTTAAAGCACTTCAAAAAAGTTGGATGGTTTACTTCAAAGAAGGAAGCATATGCCGGCTAACTCCTGGCTATTTCGATAAAGCAAAGCCAATTAATAGAAAGAAATAGATGGCTAGACTTCAAGATCTTCCTCCTAATACACTTAAGTCTGTACTCTTTCAGCAATTTAAGCCAAATAAGGCCAAAGCAGTATATATTCCTAATAACAGTAATGGCAACAGAAGAAGTATTGCACTAGTATATTTTAAAAATGAAGAAGATTGCCTTAATGCACAAAAAAGACAAATTTATTACTACAACAAGAAACTGGCGTGGATGGATATCCAAAAAGATAAAGATAAAAAACCTTCTTACGCAGAAGCTTTGATCAGAAATCTGGGAAAAGAAAATGTGGCAAGCAATATTAACTCTGGCAAAGAAGAAAGAAACTAATTAAAAGGCAAGAGTAAATAAGTTAAGATTTCTAACGAGAAAGAAAACACATAATCACTAGCAGAAGAAGTAATATGGAAAGATCCTGAAGCAGAGAAACAATATTTTAATCAATATATAAGTCCACAAATAGAAGATAAGAAGGATAAAGTTCTAAACTTAGAAAACAGAATAGATCAACAACAGATGATCTTACAAGAAATCCTTAACAGATTAGAAAAATTGGGCAGAAAGCAGGTCTTATCTGCTAACCGCTCTTAAAGACACCTTGGTTAAGATAAAGAAAATGACAGTGGAGGTGAACCCCTTTCTAATAATAAATATGTCTCCAAATTCTTATTTGGCTCAAAGCTCCTCTAGAATCCGTCATACTAATAACAAAGAAAGGGAAAAGAAAAAGAAACAAGAGTAGAAATACGAATGAAAATTGAAAATGTAAACTATAATAGACAGAAGATAATACTTAAAAATAGTAATAGCAAGGCAGAATTAGAAATTGCCTGTCATAATATAAATGGTCTGTGAAGCAACAAGCAGAAACTAAAAGCACTATATGAATGGACACTACTCTATAACATAGATGTGTTAGGATTAGCAGAAACAAATATCTCAAGCAAAAAAGATACCTTTGTAGCAATGAACTTCGAAAATTATAGAAGTTTCTGGTCAAGTGCAAATTCAAACAAGAAAAAGGGCTCAGAAGTGGGCCTTCTTGTTAGTAAACAATGGAAAAAATATTTAGGTCAAGTTGAGAGAAGAAACGAATACTTAATAATTGCTAGCTTCATTTTTAAGCAACTAGAGTTAATCATAATGATGGTGTACCTATCACCAAATAATAGAGACAAAAGAAAGAAAGTTCAAAAGAAGTTCTTAGAAAGATATATTAACCGATCTAAGAAGGCACAATTAATAGTCATAGGTGACTTTAATTGTATTCCAGATCCAATTCAGAACAAGTCGCACTATATAGAAAATAAACCATTTAAGTTAGATCCTTTTCTTAAATGGCTTCAAAAACAAAATTTTGAAGATTTTTTCAGATTACTAAACCGAAGAAGCAAGGACTTCTCCTGGACAAATGGTAAACAATTTTCTAGAATTGATCAAATTTGGATTACAAAAGACCTTGCAAGTAGACTATATGAAGCAGAAATTCAAGATATAGATATTGTTACTGGTAGTGACCATGGAGCAGTATTAGCAAAAATGGAATTAGGACACCTAATTTCAGCAGTTAGTTATACTGATCTTGAAAAGCAAAATTTTAAAAAAACAGTTTTTCTATATGATGAAGCAACCCAAGAAAATTGTGATGACTATAAAGAAGAACTAGAAAAAATTCTTAAAAAGAGAGAAAGCTTAATATAAGATTTGCTTAATTCAGAAAAGAATATCAAAGAAAGAAAAACTCAAAGACTATTAGATGAAGCATAGGACCTAATAAATAAAGATATTATTGCAGCAGCTCAAAAGATGTTACCTAAGAAGAAGATTTCAAACAAGCAAGCTTCTAAGAACAAATGGGAGAAGAAGTCAGAGCTGGCACAGCTAATAGTTTTGTTAAGTAGATGGATAAGCTTGGGAAGAAAGAACATTAAGCTTGGCTGGCTAATAAATGATATTCAAGACTTCAATAATCAGATCAAAATAATTAATATACACTGTAGAACCTACATAGAAGAAATCCAAAGTTGGTCGCAAGAGGTTATTGAAGATCTAAAAGATTGGTGAAAAATTCTTAACAAACAAAGGAAAGATGAGCTAGAAAGAATTAGAAGTGGTGGGTGTGGTAACTTAGTGTAGTTGGTAAGTTGTCGCACCTCCAAGTGGCAGGACAAGAGTTCGAATCCCACTGGCAACGAAATTCAAATTTGCGGAAATGCATTATGATAAAACTATATGACATATCGATCAGGTAAGCACCTGTGATTTTGGTCTCACCAACTTGTATTGGGAGGTTGTGAAATGTAGTGTAATGCATGAATTACATGAAATCTGAGTGAAGCAGCCAAATAAATCTAAGGGATCGGGGATACGGAAGCCCACTTGGGAAGTTCCAAGTAGAGAAGTAGCACAGATCTTTGATGGCGCTATGTAAAGGATTATCATCTGGGGAACTGGACACCATAAGCAAACTGAACGAGGACCGAGTATTTGGCAAGCACTATACTAACCAGGCCGCCAGATCAGCCAGAGGAAAAAGGATTCATTCGGAATACCAGGTGACACCCACTGGTCCCTCCCAGGCCATCTGGATTAGAAGTTTGGGGTACTGATGGTTGGCATCGAAGTACTGTTGATAGTCCGTAAAGTGGGTACTGGGGTTTGGGTAAACTTTGCAAAGGCACAGAGTAGGTAATAGTAGTGGAGATAAAAAGCTGCAAGTACTTGGTCGTGGCCTAGACGTAAGTTACCGAAAATCTAGGTGATATATGTGTGAGATATAGACTGCTCTGGTGGTTTATCACAAGGATAAAGGATCCCTCTATATGGGAGTGCGTGTCCGCTTTAAAGTCCTAAGGGGCCTTAGCGGCAGTTCCTCTTTGGGGAGAATATTCCAACAGCGCTAAGTTGATTAGAGGGTTTAATTGGGTAACTCAAGTAATAGTGGGTTACAGGTATGACATCTAGTGTAGTTAATATGGGTTACATATGCAAGACTGCTTAAATTGACAACCAAAAGTTGTACATATGGCTAGTATATATCCTCATTAATGTAACAAAGTCAGGGGTAGCTCTGTGGCTGCTCTGGCATTCGATCCAAAGTTTAATAAAACGTGCCAGACCCCAAAGTGGTCACTTTAATATTTAAAAAAAAAAAAAAGAATTAGAAGTGAGGAAATAAATAAAAATATCGAAAGAAGGTGCCAGATGATCGATGGAAAACAAGGGAAAATGATAGCAAGTCTTCTCAACAAACCAATTAGAAAGATCAAAATTGACAAATTACTTAAAGAGAATAGTTTGTCAAGAAGACTAGTTACAGAGCCAAACAGAGTTCTTAAAGAAACATGTGAACATTTCAAAAACCAATTTAGAGCGAGAAACTTCCAAGAAAACGCTTTATCAAGAGATTGGTATAGAATTTATAGTCCAAAAAAAGAAGTACAGGAGGCTTGGTATGAAGATCTAAACAAAGATATTTCAGAAGAAGAATGGGTAGAAATGCTTGCAAGCTTAAAGAAGAATACAGCACCAGGAATTTCAGGCATCACTTATATACTGATCAAAGTAGCAAGTGATCAAGTGCAAAGAATATTCAGAACCATTGCAAGTATCTGTATAAAAATGGGCAAAATTCCTAAAAAATGAAAATTATCACAGATCTATCCAATCCCAAAGGACGAGGACTGGCATTACAATTTGAACAATATCAGACTAATTGCGTTATTAGAAACCTTTTGAAAGTGTATGACTAAAGTACTCATCAAAAGACTTGCAGAAATTTTATCAAAGAAAAATATATTAAGAGATCCAAACTTTGCAGGTCTTCCAGGCAATTCTACGAAAGAACCAGTACACATCCTTAATGCAATAATGGAAGATGCAAGAGATAACAGAAAGGAGCTGTGGATCATACTTCAAGATATGAAAAAGGCATTTGATTCAGTATCACTCGAAGCTCTATAGAAGGCACTAGAAAGAATCAAACTGCCAGAAGTTACAATTAAGCTTGTGTTGAATCTGTTTGTGAATAGACAATCCAGAATTATCACAGATTTAGGTCCAACAAATTTCTTCAAAATTCAAGAAGGAATAGAACAAGGGGAAGTAATTTCATCTTTAATCTGGAGGATATTCTACGATTCTCTTCTTGAAAGAATCCAGGAAGACACGAGTTTAGGTTATACTATAGACCACCAAAAGCACTCTAGCCTAAGGATAAACTATACAAATAGGTGTTTATGGAGACAAGCAGTAGTAGCATTTGCAGATAATACTACATGGATTGCAGAAAGCAAAGAGCAAATGGAGGAAACACTTGTAATCGCAGAAAAGTTCTTTAGAATAAATAATATACAAATTAATGGAAAGAAAACCAAGTTAATTACAATGAATATCGAAAACAAGTGTAAAGTCTAAAAGATCTTCTTTGGAAATGAATAGATTCAGGAAGAAAAGAAAATAAAGATTATAAGATTTCTGGAGATCTGGCTGAATAGTAAGATAAAAGAGACAGCTATCAAGAACAAAGCGAAAGGGATTATGCATTTAACAGCTAGAAGTCTTTTTACAAAAAAAATGACAATTAGTCAAATGTTCTATATAAACAATATATGCATAATTCCCAAGTTATGTTATATGTTGCAAACAACGAAATTAAGTAAAGTAATTATTGATAATATGCATAATCCAATAATCAGACTTGCAAAAAACAAGATTGAAATTGCAATATCAGCAAGAAATAGTATAATACACCACAAAAGCATAGGCAACTGCAAATCACTGTGGAGTCAGCTTCTACTTAAGCAGATCTCAAGCTTGAATAATCACCTTAACTCAACTGGACCAGAAGAAGTTCTAACAAAACTAAGAATTGAAGAGGGTCTCTCTCTTGTTGGTGTCTCGGAGAACAATTGGCACAATGAAATTCTTGAGGCATATGCTAAAATTTGGAAAAACAATTTAGCATATTTAATGATGCTGAGAGCAAAAGATCTAAACCTCACTTTCAAGTTTAATTCACCTAAACTACCAGAATATAATCTAAGGCGAAGACTCTGCAATATACTGGGGTCCTTCTTTTCTGCCTCAGTAGCTCACTGTTTTAAGGAGTTAGAGCTAGTATATATTGACCAACTATTGAACCAAAGAGGAGACCAAATGATAACATGGTAACAACTCAAGTTTCTTAGAAAGGGGACAAGCAAAGGCAGAGTTGCGAAATGGTTCAGAAAGGTGAAAGATTTATTATTAGAAGATTCTCAAAGAAGACAAGTTAAAGCACAATACAAAACTGAAGACAACAATAAGTGGGCTTTAAAAGCTCATTTAGCAAAATTATCTTCAGATAACAGAACCAAAGAATGGGTAGTAGTTAATGTAGTATCAGATTCAGAAAGTCCAGAACCGGTAATAGCGAAGGTAGTTTCAAGAACTTTTAAGAAGATATTAGTAGAACATTAGAAGATGATTGATGATAACAATACAGGTAACTTTGCACTTAAAAAGTGTTCTGGCTGTATACTTAACCAAAACAGGGCATTCGAAGGATGCGAAAAGCTTCTTTATAAGAAAGAAATTCAAGGATCTCTTTCAGCCTTTGTCAAGAAGAGAAAAAACAAATGGAGATTAGAAATCCTACTAGATGCAATTAAGCTTCATTATAGTGGAAAAAAAGTTAAAATCACAAGAGAAGAAGCACTGATTTCAAGTATTGTAAGCTATAGTTTGGATATAGAAATGATCTGACAACAAGATATATCCCCAAAGCTTAAAGATAACCTAGTGGAATGGAACCAGATTAACTTTTCACTCATATATAATAAAGTAATCTTTTATACAGATAGTTCATTATTCTCAGTCAAGAACAAGACAGAAGGCCCTGATCGTATGGGAATAGGAATATTGTAAACAAACCAAGATGAGCAGAAAGTAATTAGAGAGGGTTTTGCAAAGACCCAAAACTGGCCTTTATTAACCAAACCAAAATTGTTAGCAATCTGGCTAGCTATACTAGTAACACCAAGTAAAAAAGAAGCTAAGATTTATACAGATAGTGCAGCAGCAATTGCAGGAATAGAAAAAGGGAAGAATATTTTAACAAACAAACATTGGTTAAAGCTAAAGAATCATAATTTAATACATAGTATTATAGAATTAGTTAAAGTTAAAGAGATTCAATTAGAATTAGTTAAGGTAAAGGGTCATAGTAATAATAGATGGAATGATAAAGCAGATAGTTTAGCTAAAGAAAGTGCTGCGGTAGATAATATAGATAGCATTATTTTCAACCCCCATTGAGATCTAACGTTTCACTATTCTGGGATGAGATAGTTATCGAGCATTTAGCAAGAGAAATAATCAAGACACTTCTCAACTTTAGAATAAGTGCAAATTGGAAAGAATCAAAAGCAATTCAAAAAATTGAGCTAGAAGAAGATTGCAAAAGAAACAATTAGACCTTTTTTTGGAAAAAGATTAAGAAAAGCAACAGAATTAGGTGCACAACAATAAAAAAAGGCAAGTGCCTTGGAACCTTGTTCAAGTGTGTCAACGAGATGCTTCCAGTACTTAGAACATTATCACGAAGACGCCTAAACTTATATCAAGATTCCAATTGCATTATATGCAAAGAAGAAGAAGAAGAAGACCAAAATCATTTGGCATGCTGTAAGGAACAAAAAAGTAATTGGAAATCTGCTGAAAACTTTGCAGCGAATATAGCTTGGGCAGCTCTTTCTAAAGAAACTAAAAGAAGAATTGACAAAGATCTTTTAGAAAGAGTACTTTGGGGAAAATTGAAAAAAGAATCTGTCATAGCAAGAGCCAAGGCAATAAAAGGTTTAGTTCAAGAAGATACAATAGAAAAGATACAGGAGCTTCTACAATCAAGTAAAAAGACCAAGACATATATTGAGCTTGCTTTAGACACAATATGGAATTGCTTTCACAAAAATATTTGGAAGAGTAGATGCGAACTCCTCCGGAAATGGGAAACTAGCAAAGATATCCTAACTAGAGACAAAAAACAGAAAATTAAGTCACCAGCACAAGAAAGAAAAATTGGACCAGAATTTGGCAAATCAAGATCCAAAGAAGAGGTTTTAAATAGAACAGATAGAAAACTTAAAAAAGAGGAGGGTTTAAAAAATATTGAAAATCATTGATATAATAGTTTTAGAGATCTAATTCAAAACAACTGCAAGCCCTTTTGGTATGGCTTGTACAGCTAACCTGGTATTAGCCTTCTGGCCTTGAAAAAATTTTCAGACCAGTGCGGCAGACCGCTTCTGGGTATCTATGAGGTAGCCGGGGGATGTCAGGCCTAAATATTAAACTCAACATTATGTAATTATTTTATATAATAATCTTAATAAAGAATTACTGACAAGGTTGCCAAAGTTAAAAAAAAAAAAAAAAAAAAAAAAAAAAAAAAAAAAGTATATTATATATCAAAATGGTTGTATAAAAAAGCTGAGTAAGTTTGTATTAAGGAGTATAAATAGTTTCCTTAGTATAATTTAAGAAAACTTTAAGTTTGTAGATTTTTTATTTTTTAGAAAGTTTTTTGACGAGTTTACAAACTAAAGTTATAAAATTTTAGTAGTATATATAAAGTGAGTAGATAAACAAGTTTATTTAGAGCATCAAAGTAAGTTCTCTTAATAATTTAAAAAGTTGTAGACATTTTTGTCTTGTTGATTTTTAGGTTTGATTTGGTGTAAGTGATTGACAGAAAGAGTTTTAGTTTCTTCTGTTTTTATCTATTATATATTTTTAAGATTTTAATATTTATCACTAGTGATAATACTACCACCTTCTATTTCTGTTATCAAATTTAAAGATAGAGTGCAATTTTAGACCAAGGTTAAGATTAGGTATAAGGGTCTAAATCTTTGTTAGGGTTAGGTTTTGGGAGTTTTGAACATTTTTACTTAGTACTTTCGACATGTGTTAGCTAGTAAGTTTTTGAGATATAGTATCTCTGATGATATCACTACTGGTAATAAATAGCAATATCCTATTTTTATTATATTTTTAAATTTTGTATAAAAATTTTTTTAATATCAATTTTTTTATATTAAAGTTAATATTAAAGTTAGGATTAAAGTTTAAAAAAGTTTTTAAGATATAAAATATTTTTACTTAGAACACCTTACATCGATTAATTAGTAAGTTTTTGAAATAATATAATATAGATAGTAAAATATTATAAGTATGTTTTAGTAAAAGTATATAATTTACAAAATACTCTTCCTGATAATTACTTGTACCAATCTAACACCAAAAGCAAGTTAAAGTTTCAAGCCTAGAAGTTGACAACAACTTGAAGTTTCCTTGATACAAACTGTTATTAATGAAGTCTTTAAACATGATACACTGAAGAGCAGGCATTTTGGATAGTTTGTAAAGAGATTAAGTCTGGTTTTGCTGCTATTTATTGAGTAGACACACCTTTGCATTTGGCATCCAAACTAAAGGAGTCTCTGGAAACAGCAAGTAGAAAAGAAAACTAAAGTTTGTTTGAAGATAAAAGACTTTGAAGAACTTTTGAAACAACACTTCTTGGTTAGAAAACTTGCAGAAACTCAATATTTCTTTGCTGTTTTTTAGCTTTAAAATTTTTAACAAAAAGTGAAAAATTCAGCTTATCTCCTCTAAAAGATTAGCATTGTTTACCACTTTCATATCAAAAAACTAGATGATAACAAATCAGCATATATTACGAAATGAATGAAATAATAACAACAAGTCATATAAAGTTTTTAAAGTCTTTATACTTTCAGATAAAGATATGGATTTAATTAGAAAAAGTCAAACAAAGTGTTTTGAAATATATAATATGTTCTTTAGATATAATTTTTAACCTCTGGCATGAGTTATAGTGCATCTTATTTTAGTTTTATGGTTTTGTTTTTATCAAAACTTTTACACTTAATAGTAGATCATTATTCTGTATAATTAGAAGTTTTCACCTAATTAGCAGATTTTCTTCTTTTTAGCGATAGTTTC
>CAJVPZ010003057.1:0-11496 GCA_910592135.1 Racocetra fulgida | reverse complement strand
CAGGGCATGTCACATGCCTGAACCCGGGTTGATTCGAGACAAACACTGCCTCGATACTTACGTATCGAGCAGTTATTACAGATCAATCAATCTAACGTGGATCTAACGCTACTGCTTTATAAATTCATTAAATCAGAATCATTATAAATTTCTAATCTATATAATTATAAATCATATTCACTGTTCATTTCGAACATTCTATTTATTAAATCTTCCGTATTATAATCCATGTTCCCAACAAATTTGAGTGTTTTATATTATTGTTGTGAGCGAACATATTAATTTGCAATTGACCGTCAGTTTCAAGTGATAATTCAATAAGGGAATTACTATTTCCACCATGGTAATTTTCTATTTTCACCATAAATAACTAACGCTATAAAATCTGACCCCTGTCCCTAACCCTAATTCTGACTATAGTCTGAATATCCATGGTGGAAATAGCAAATCGCTTTAATAAGATCGATAATATCCGAAATTGTAAGAAATTAATTTTGCGTACGTACGTACGTACGTATTATTGTTGTTAACATTATGCTACCATATTAATATGATACATCATCTCCGTTAAAATTATCACGTACGTACGTACGTACGTACCGTATAACGCTGCATATAGTACTCCTGGAATAGTATCCCCACTATCGATTTTGGCCCAATGTTCATAATTAATAGAGCGATCTTTTAATTGGGTTTGCTATTCTAATAGCAAGGTATAATATTGATCAGTAACAATTCTTTGTATTTTCTAATATTTTTCAATCTAGGCCGGCTTTCTTGAATAATACCCAGTTACTATATGCAGCGCTATACGGTACGTATGTACAGTACGTGCATACATTTTTTCTTTTAACAATTCCAAATTTAATTTTTGTTTTTATAATTCCAAATTTAATTTTTGCTTTTATAATTCCTAAATTGAATTATGACATCATGCAATCTTTATAAATTATAAAACTATAATATTCAAATTTAATTAAGTTTACATCGATAGTATCCTTGAGTTGTACTGATTACGATTTTAAAGTGTGCTTGCAAGATTTCTGGGTACAAATTAATGGGTAATTTAATAATAATGATAAGTAATATAACTTTTTACAAATAATATTCTCAGGCATACAATACAAATCAACAGTTTATCACGTGATAGCGGGTGTCTTGTACAGTACATAATTTATTGGTGTGTCCTAAGTGATGACCATTAATAAATTTTTTTATAATAATAAAATTTTGGGAACCTGCGTTCCATATTAAATTATATATTATAAAAAAGCCAAATTTATTTCACTCCCGCAATATTTACCATTTTTAAATTCTATAAAAAAATGATTTTGATTGGTTGATTATCAATCGACTTGCACCGTTTTTAAAAAATCACAAAAAAAAAAGAAATGGTTTGCACTATACAGATTTGAAAAATTATTAAAAATAAGTGGAAGTTTAAAAGATTCTTCTTCTATTCTAAACTCCCGACTCAGAAGATTAAATAGACACATACGTTAATAAAATTGGCTTTCTTTTAATAAATGTTTACCGGTAAATGATTATGTAAATAAGTTATATATTAATAAATAGGATTTATGAATAACACGCTTTAATGTAAATACGGCACTTATTTTATTCGAAATCGGATACCAAAACCCTCTACTTAAAGAAATTATCTATGAAATTTATAATTATCAATTCAAAGTGAAAGAGTAATGTATCTATCGAATTTTCTTTCGTGTTAGACTTAATAACAGAAGGCTTTCTATTTTATGTTTTAAACGTTTGTAACATCGAAAATTAAACATTTGACACGATTTACAAATTAAAAAAAAAACATAGCGATAATGTTTACTTATTTTTTTTTGTACAAGAAAAAGTATATAAGATTCACGAGTATTGTGGACATTACAAAATTTGTCATACCGATATACAAAAATCCAAATATCAGAATTTTAATTGAGTTTAAACCAGGACTATTTTTTGCAATGCTTGTTTCGTGTGTATCTACTGACGAAGATATTATTTCTTTAATTAGCAACTAAGCTATTTACTTAACTAATCCTCTTCCAGAACAGTAAACAGTAAACTTTTTGCTAATACCCTTAAGTAAATATAGCAGCTAATACTTTGCATTAGTAGATAATTGTATACTGATCATGGCGTAACTCTAACCAGAAATACATACTAATGCTTAGAGCTATAAGTACTCTTGTGTAGGTTCTTATATAGACCCCTCGCAAGTAAATATAGCTGCTAATATTTTTGTAATAGCATTATTTGTATTCTGATCATGGCAAAATTCTAACCAGAAATACTACTATTACTTAGCAGCTATAAGAACTCTCGAGCCAGTGCTTAGAATCCAAATATAGTAATATCTCTATAATCGCTACTTTATATAATTATTATATGAAACATGACTATACCTTAAATTATTTTAGTCATATTAGTTGATTAAGAGTCTTTGGTGTTTAAAGTAACGATTATATTATAATAATAAAGTTAGTACCGTATATTACTATCAAAATATATCAAAACAAAATTTGTTTAAAAGCTAAAATCGAGGGAGTATCTAGAAATTGAGAATGGGTTTTTATAGTTTATTCTATGTTTATTTGTTTATTTGTTTATTTCTTGTTTGTTACACAAAATTATACAACAAAATAAATAATACATGAACATGTGAAATATGTACAGATGTAATTTACCAATCAGATTTTTATTCTATCTATTAACCTAATTATATAAAATCATTTTCTTTTTTTATTTGTTATACTTTGTTCTTATCCAAAATGAGCACTTTAGAATTTTACCCTGGTTATTCTAGTAGGTTTTATATGCAAATTTGTAATTCAAAATCTTTTTTGTTTTTAATTTACTTAATCAATTTAGATCTTTTAACCTATTTGAAAGAAACAATTGATTATTCTTATTATGAATTTTTAAAAATTCATAGAAATATGATAGTTACTTCTTCACCATTTGGTGATAAATAGGCTATTTTAAGTGGAACTTGGAATAAAAGATTTACATTATTAGCAAAGAAATTGGATCCTACTGGTTTGAGAGCAAAGGTATATCAAACCTCCAAATATAATTACTACAATTTTAAGAAGATTTTATAAGATGCAATTTTACAAAAAATATTGCAGTAAAATATGATTTCAGATATATTATATAGTTTAATCTGATTAAAAAACAAATAAAAATTTATATAGATTGATAACCTTTCTATTATGACTTTTATATCATAGCTAAAATAACATTGATAGTCTAATTATTCTATGTTTTATTAAACCTATTGTTATTAATAAAATAATAAATATTTTTACAACAGAAAGATTCAATAACAATCAGGTGTGATATACAAAATTATTGGGATTTTATCATTAAAGAACGAAACAAGATATTCTACTTTTTATCATAACTAATAATTATATATAAGTTTTTTGTTTTGAAAAAATAAGAAGTCATTTTTAAAGCAAAAACCTATATTACCTGGTTATTAATATATAATAATATTAATATTTTAAGAGAAACAACCTTTTAAAATTAGAGGAGGAAATGAAAATTGTTCTTCAAACTTTAGACAGCCTTAAAAAAAATATAGGTTTAATTAAAGGTGATATCATAAATATTGTTAATATGTTTGATACCACCCAAAGTAATAGCAACCAAGATTTAATTTCTATCATTACTCCATCTTTATCCATTCCAGAAGGGAATAAAACTAGTATCATCAATGACTTATACACTGGAGACCAGAATGAGTCATCGAATCAAAGCGATTTAGAACTAATTACTAATATTATTGATGACTTATACACTGGTGGCTAAGATGAGTCATTGAATCAAAGTGATTTAGAACCAATTACTAGTATCATTAATAATTTATACAGTAGTAACCAGAAATATATCGATGATTTAATTAATTTAGAACTATTGAACAGAAACAATACCATTCTACAAAAATACTCTAATAATGGCCATGATTCCTATCATGTCCAAGGTTGTCATTGAAAATGACATTATGATAAAACTTATACTGGTCTTCATATTATAATTCGAACAAGAATTAATATGAATGGAACTAATGAAGAAGTAGATGGGATTCCAGTAAGTGGAACTCAAGTGAGTGAGACTCAAGTAAGTAGGATTCAAAAAATATAGTTATATACTGTAATTTTCGACAAATAGTATCAGGATCCATTATAATCTCAGAATTAACAATTACTCCAGTACTGCTCAAATTAATGAATAACTAAAATAGATATTATAATTTACTTAGGGGGTTACAAATATTACATAGTATAATTTTAATAGTAGCTGACTCCTCCTTCATGTAAGAGATCTATACCCCCTCTTCCCCTAAGAATATTACTTAGTACTCGCAACCCCCTTATATATTTATTACCTCTAAAGTGCATGCAATTGTATAGATAATCTAAAGAGTATAAAGTTGAGAGTTTTTAATAAGGAGTACTAAAATATTTGCCAAAAATTATAGTAGTATATTGTAAATATAGTACATTGTAACTAATTCTATATTTATAGGCAATAAGTTTTGAAGATGAGATGCATAGTCCTAACAATGAAGAAAGAAACATTATATGAAACGTCAATAAACATCAAATGTTCTGACATTCAGAAAAGTTATCAAACGTTTAGAGAAACTAATGTCAACAGAACAGCATATTCAAATTATTAACACAATGGAGCAGCCTGTGACAATGCTAGAATTTTCAGATTTGCTAGATTTTGTATCTCATTTCAATAATGAAGATACTCAAAGATTTATTACTGCTACTGACAACTTGTTTACTAGAATAACTCCAATTGCTGATAATAATTCTGTAAGTGTTGTCATTATAGCCTTGGAAAAAAAATTGAGTCAAGCAAAACCATTCTCAATATTACTGATGCTATACAATTAGAGGTGGCATACATGTATGCATATATATACTGTGAATGTGCAAAACTCGCTCTTACTGCTATACCTACAACTGGTTGAAAAAACAAATAGAAAATAATTCTAAACTATATTGTTGACAGAATGAAAGGTCCCAGTTTGAATGTATGAAAAAAGCATGAATATTGCTTGCGATATGATGCAATATGTTTAAAATACCTTGCACTTTATATTAATATCAAAATCTTTTTTCAGAGTGGTATTACAATGATGCATCTTAGTAGTGCAGAAAATATAGAATAGGAATCATTCATTGCAGAAGTTTTTTCAATGAGAGCCACAAAACGTATAACCAAGTGGATTAGGCTAATCAGAGATGGAAGAATTCCTAATATTCTTTTACAAAGCACAGATTTTTATCACGATAATGATAAAGGTGACGGTATAGAAACACTTGACAACATTGAAGATATAATTTAATAGATGCATATGATTTATTATTATTATATTGTATATAATAGTTAAATCTATATATTAGTAATCATCATTTGAATTTCTGCTGCAAAATTTTTTTTTTAGTTTGTATATTTTTATTGCTCAATAAAGACTGAAAAAATGATGCTTTATTAATTATTTTTATTTTATTTTTTGTTATTTTTGGCTTTCTTATATTGCCAGTAGAGATGCATATAATTTAGCTTTTGAGTCATACTTATCTACTTACTGGCCTCAGTATATAATCACATCACTATAAGAATAATTGTTAACTGTAGTTGGAATAAGTGTTACACAACGCATGCACTATTTGATTGTGGCACAGCAAAATAATTAAAGTTAGGTTTATGTCTAGGGTGCATGGCTAAAAAATCTTGATACGTAACATTTCATTTGTTCAGAGCAGAGGATTTTACATCCTGTCTACATCACAAAGTTGTTTTATTTAGAATTATATAAAATTTTTATGTAAAATTTTCATGTAACTACAAAAACTATGTAGATTTACATATCTATATATATATTTATATAAATCTATATACAGTATATTTCTATGTATAATTATGTAAAATAGCAAAAAAATTTTAAAATCTAGGATTAGATTTTAAAGATTAGGGGTTTGGAGAAGGTTTTTCGAGCATGCTAAACATTTTTACTTAGTCACTTTTGAGAAATGACTGAAGTAAATTTTATACCCTGGTTACTATATCAAGATCGCAGGGCATAAATCAGTTATACCCTGGGCACTGTGTGTATAAGCGGAACTTTCAGCCCCAACTGCCCAGGATATAACTATTACAAATTATTTTTATTAATAAGATATAAATAAATAAAATTATATATAAAAATTACATAGTTTACATATAAAAATTCTTATTATATAAGTTTACATTGTGTTTGTAACCCTATATAAAAATTTTATAAAATATTTATATAACTTTATAGAGCTACATAAAGTTTATAAAAAAACAACTTGTTGATGTATACTTGCTGGCAAAACCCGGACAAATCCCAAACCCAAAAATACAATTGCTCTTTACAAAACATTAAATCAAAAAAATGATCTTGATATTTTACTATATAATATATATACTGTATTATAATATACATAGCTATGAAAATATAATAAAGTTTTTGAGATATTGGTTTTGGCCAGAATTTGGTGGACAAACCCCAAACTATAATATATCGATATAGTTTGAGATTTGGGCGGCCTGTTAGATGCACAATGCCCGTGATTTGTCGATTTTTATTAATCCGGATATCTCCTATTTGTTAGTGCATCTTTTTCTACCGTTAAAATTTAAATGTCGACGCGCCAAATTGAGAAATCTAGCAGTGATTCAGCGGAAGAACTGGTGACGAACCCTAGAGGAATCCCAAAAGTCCAATTTGTTGTATAGTATTAACTTATTACTTAACGAATTCGCGTTTAAGCATTACTATCTTGCGCGTTTTTTAAAAAAATTAATGGATTCGTTATATTTGTAAATTCATGACCAGGAAAATGTTGATGATTTCATGTCTAAGACATCTTCATCCATTGAGGCTACCTTGGGTAAATTTCAAGAAACTGTAGCGTGAGCATTCCATTTTCTTACTTTGTCAAGGTATAATGCGTCATGATTATTTAGTTGCTTTAAGAATTCTGTCAACCATTCGTCTATTTCTTGCAATTAATCCAGCAAGTACAAATTTATGGAATTCAATTATATGAACCGAAAGAAAGGCCTTGAAACTAGAATACCTGAAATTAAAAAAACTTTAACAGTTGTGGAATTTTTGATATCAATGCAGGTAATAATTAATTCAATCCGTATAGGCATTATATGATACTTTTATTTATATTTTAATTTATTTAATAGGATTCTGATGAATCGATAGAGACTACTTTTGAACTGAATGATACGTTGTGGGCCGCTGCTAAAGTCAAGTCGACAAAAACCGTCTATTTATGGCTTGGGGTAAATTTTAAAAAATCTAGCCCATAGCTCTAATTTCCAATCTTATCTTTACATCTATTAATCCCTGTTTTATAGGCTAATGTAATGCTGGAATATGAATTGCAAGAAGCAAAGGAACTTCTTGAAACAAAATTGTCAACTGCCCAAAGTACACTTGATTTTGTTATAGAAGATTTGGAATTTATGAGAGAGCAGATTACCACAATGGAAGTTAGTATCCTATTATACATCAAAATTTCGGATAAAAATTATCTCGTTTTTGCTGTATTGTTATTCCTTAATTCTCGATTCTTTTACAGACATTGCACGTGTCTATAATTGGGACGTTAAGAGGCGAAGGCACTCCAAAACTGGTCAATCGGAGGAAAAGAGTTAATAAAATACTGATTAAATTATCTTTTATTTTGCATAATTGTAAATCGTGTTTAAGTCCATACTTGTTAAATTATTTATATTTTTTGATTAAATCTTTTTGAATTATTCTGAGCACGGTCTTACATCATGAGCAATGATGTGCATTTTAATTCGCGCGAATAAATATTTCCGTTTATTTATACCAGTCATAGGACATGTTTATAGGCCCCGTCCAAATTGCAAATCTTCAAATGCCCAAAAATATATAAAGTGGAAGATCATATTCGAATAGCTGTAAGTTCCAAATATTAAACTATGATCAAATCTGATAAAATCCCAAATTTTAAACCCTACTCAAATTCACTTCTAATTTTAACATTTTCTCATCTTTGGGTCACATATATTTTATTATATTAGTGTTAGAAAAAATGATATTTGTGTTTTAAGAAAGTTTTTGGAATAATATGTCATTGGGATTTTATGAAATTTGAATAACTTTCTATTTACTTCTGCTTTTTATATTTATATATATGACGGAGCTTAATTTTTTTACAAACTATATGAAATTTTTACATAATAAGGCCGTACAAAGTTCTCATAATATAAAATTTTAAAAGTGACCCACCCGCTTGGATTTTAATTTTTAATTATAAAATTTTATAAACTTTTTTGACTAAAAAATATTAAAAAACTAACCCGGAAGTATTAATAGAAATTAACTTAAAAATTTTATGCTAAAAGGACATAATTTTAAGCCTAATCTTTTTTTTTTAAGAGTGAGGCCTGGCCTCGGTCTTTATGCGTTACATTATTTAAATGGATTACATGAATACCTACAGCTAGAACTAGTTTATTCTTGGCCCAAATTTTAAGCCATTTTTTGCAAATATTTCATCAACTTATAATCAGATTTTAATGTTTTTAATACTATTTGAACCATTTCATTGAGAGAAATCGAATGATACCAAAATCATTAAATTTGAACTACTAGATAGTGAGTTATATAAGTGTTTACAAAAACTACTTAAATGCAAATATCTCATAATCTAGTTCGAAATTCAACAATTTTGGTACTATTCAATCTGTCTTATGAAGACAAATCAAATGGTATCAAAATTATTAAATTTCAATTACTAAGTTACAGGATATTGTAAAATTTGTTATTTTTTTACAGGATAGCAGATCTTTACAGATCTGTATTATATTTATTTTCCTAATATATATGTTTAATAGAAAACAAATATATAAAAAAGTTATATAAATAGGATTAGCTAGAGATAAGGTAGGTTATATTTAGGGATGCATCAGTCCGGTCCGGTCCGGTCCCGGTTCTAGTGGGACCGTTATTATAGTATTTTCAGTATCGGTCCGGTCCGTTCTCGGTCCCAAACCGGTCCTTCAATGGCTATGTCATATCTTAAATGCATTAGATTTTATTGGTTAAAAATGACGTAATTACTTAATGTTGGATGTAAACAACATCATATGATTTGTGTTACACCTGATCAAGCAATTTGATTGGGTGATACGAATATCACAGTTTGTTTACAACAGGACCGGTCCTGGACCGGTCCTTCAACAATCCCACGGTCCTTATCGGTCCCGGTCTGGGACCGGTCCTGGACCGGTCTTTTTCAGGACCAATGTATCCCTAGTTATATTAGATAAGTGCAAGATTAAAAATAAGTAACTTAAATTAATTATTATTTTTTTAAAGTAGTTATTATTTTATATTATATAAAAATTAAGATATTTTTTTGTTACAGATTTATAAAAATTTGGCAGAAAAATTAATAGCAACTTATTTTATTTTATTTTTAGCTAATTTAATTTTTTTTATTAATAAGGACTTTTAATTCACAAATTAAATTATAATTAATGAAATTTTCTCTTTTTACCTAGATATTTATATTATAGATAAGAACAAATTTAAGTTGATTTAGAATTTTTAAGATTAGAATAGAATTTTTAGTATAATTATTTTGCTCTAATTTAAATGAATTCTGAACCTAATTATAATTTTATTTTTACTTACAACATTTATATAAAAAATATACAAAAAGATTTTTCAATTAGTATGATATGGCATCTATAATAATTTTATTGTTTATTCATCTTCATCTTGATTATTTTTTCTTTTTTTTGTTTTTGAACTTTTTTTCTTTGTTTTAAAAGTATCTTTAACTAAGTATTTAGCTGCTTTTTTTTTGTACTCTTTTTTAAGAAACTTCTTATACAAGAAGATTTTGCATATATTCTATTCTATGCTTATAACAAGTTTCTATTTTAAAATATCCTTATAAAGTATTTTAAGTTGTATATTTAAAAAGAGAATAAATATTAGAATCTGGATTTTGAAATATATTATATATTTGTTTACTTAAAAATCATAATTATTTACATTAATTTGGTGTATATAGTCTTCGATATCTATTACTTGATCAATAAATTTATCAAAATTTTTAATTATTCAATTTTATCTTAACTTCTTTGTATTTGTTAATATAAGTTTTTTTCATCTCCAAATCTTCTTGTCATTACTTGTTTAACAAACTTTACACTATATTTCTAATACTTTATTATATACTAAATAGTATCTTTCATATGAAATATTAATAAATAATACTTGATATAATCTTTTTTGAAATTAAAGGTTTTATACAATTTTTCTAAAAAAATAACAATTGACTCTGCATATTTAAACTTGCTAATAATTGAAAAAAGTGATGCAAATATAGCAAGACATATAATTTGTAAATTAAAGTTTTCTCTTTAAATTCTAATTTTGTGTATTTTCTAATAATTAGCTTATTGATAATAATTTAACCAAACTTTTAAAGTATTATTAGAATTATCTTTAATATCATCAATAGTTTTTTGTATTTTGCAAATAATAATGAATTGCAATTCTGATAACTGTTTATATTAATTCAAATATAGTACAAGATGTATGATAATCAGATCTCTTTTCATATTTTCTAAATACTAAATACCAAGTTGAACTGTTATATTAAAAATTTCATATTCAGAAAAAGCTACAATTAAGACTTGATATATATCTTTTAAAGTATACTACTGTCTGAATATAATATTAACAGTAAATTTTGATTTTCATAATTTTAAGTTTTTGAAAAATGGCTTTATCACATATAATATCTATTATATTAACTCTTATATTTGCTATATTATTTAAAAACATATTATATATTTTATATATATTCTTATTAGAATTTAAGGATATTCTATAGAATAGGTGAGCAATATAAGAAATAAGCTTCACTAATGATTAATAATTATTAATTTTTTAATATCGAAGTTGCAGAGTTGGCGGAGTTTGCTTATCTATTCTATAGAACATCCGAATTCAATACTAGACCAGATTATAAATTTTTTTAAAAAATTTTAAGGTAAGGCTATATTTCTAACTTTATTAAAACTCAATTGAATCTCTTTATGAGAAAATTTATATGAAAGAAATTATATATGAATTTTATATTCAAAGAATATTAAGAATAAAGACTTAGACAAAATTTTTTGCAGCCTAAACCTAACCAGGTTTTAAAATTATTATTTTTAGCTTATCAAAGTTGCATTCTATTTTAATATTATTATAGTACTGTGGCCTTCTTAATAAAATGATACAGGATGTAGGTGAAATTTTTCGGATCACGTGATTCGCCGACCGCCGGCCTAGGTCGATATCACGTGCTCACGTGAGCACTTGGATCGACCAATAAGAATCGATCATGTGCAAGCATATTTTAAAATTTATTTTTATTAAAATTT
>CAJVPZ010003056.1:0-11497 GCA_910592135.1 Racocetra fulgida | reverse complement strand
TATTATACAGTATTATACGGTATTATACCTGGTATTATACTACCATTTCTATTATACCGGTATAATAAAAACCCTAGATGTAGGTGAGAATTTCTGGGTCACGTGATTAATCGATCTCCGGACGGAAAGTCTACGGACACGTACCGGACACGTACCGATCACGTTACATTTTATCTTTGTGAAAATATATCAAAATAAATAATTTTTTAAAAAAAGTTATCTGGCAAGGCTTTTGCACAAAGTTAACTTTCTTTATTGCTCTAAGCAAACTTGCTCACCTGGTTTTTCTAGTTCTAACGGTGATAAGTTTATTAAAATATACCAAGTAGAACCAGAACAACTTTTAAAACAATATGAAAACATCACATAAACTTCAGAAGGCCATATCTCCAATTCTATGGGACTAATTTTAATATATTGCCACAAAGAACCAGAAAAATAAGAGAAACAAGTTCACTTAGAGTAACAAAAGAGGCTAACTTAGTACAAAAGCCTTCTGAGTCGCATTTTCTTATTTTTTTCTTTAAATTAAATAAGTGATCTGACATGGGCTTTTGTAATAGATTAATCACCTTTGTTATCATAAGAAAATTTGTTCTTCTGGTCTTTCTGGCTCTGATAGTGGTGAAATTATTAAAATCAACTTGGTAGAACCAGAGATATAACCTTCTGAAGTTTATGTGGTCTTTAAAAGTTATTTGAATTTCAGAAGGCCATATCTCCGGCTTTCTGGACATATTTTAATAATCTCATGCCATTAGAACAGGAAAGACCAGTAGAATAAGTTTTCTTAAGGTGGTAAATAACTTAGTATGAAAGTCCTGTAGTGTCACCTTTTAATCTAAAAAATTATTTATTTTGATACGTTTTCACAAAGTTAAAATATCACATGATCGGTATGTGTCCGTAAGAAAATATTACGTGTCCAGTATGTGTCCGTAGACATTCCGATATCCAGACTAGATCTTCCCCAGTAACGGCATAAAAATTTTGCAGTCACATGTGGCACAAACGATTTTGATTGGCTATACTATATGAAGATCATTTTTAAATTTTAATTTTTTTTAAGCTTCTAGCGATTGTTTCTCAACAATTACCAGGTCAAAATCAAGAATTTTTTTTTTTGTTTTAATTCTGTAAACATGTAGAATGAAAATAAAAAAAATTTATTGAGATTGGTTTGGTAGTTGTTGAGAAAAACTAGTATACATTTTCAAAAAATATTAAATCAAAAGGCCAAAATCATATTTTTTAAACTTCAAGCAACTTCTCAATAATTACTATACTAAATTTGATAAAAAATTTTTTATTTTAATTCTACAATATTGTAGAATCAAAATAAAAAAAAAATTAATTGAATTCTATCTAAGTGTTTGCACAAATTAAATCGACTAATTAAAAAGTATGTGCACCCGCATGTCCATTTATCAACATTAGTTACATATTCATTTTCAATAGGATGTACAGATAATTTTTTTTACTCAGACTTTATTTGCTTAATCTATTGTGATGCTTCCCTACCAGATTGAATCTGTTGAAATTTTCTCCATTGATGAGGAATTACCTTTATCATTAGCATATAAGCAACAAGATTTAAATGCAGTTGAAAAAATTTATATAAAAAATCTCTCTTGATCACTTTCCAGTGATCTTTGATAAACATTGTTGTTTTTAGAATAGAGATTTTTCCTCATATGCAGATTGTGCCCATAAGGGCCAATGCTTGTCAGCATACCATTCGC
The DNA here is from genome assembly GCA_910592135.1 of Racocetra fulgida. NCBI lineage: Eukaryota > Fungi > Glomeromycota > Glomeromycetes > Diversisporales > Gigasporaceae > Racocetra > Racocetra fulgida. Next base: position 9,755 of record CAJVPZ010003056.1, on the reverse strand, counting down.
ACCATAAGTATTGCCAGAGTGAAATTAAGGAGTGTTTTTTGCAAAATCCATACATATCTTTAATTGCTTTCTCCCAGATTGTTACACTTATTAAAAACTGACCAGAGTTTGTAGGAATCAATGGATATTGATGGAGGTGTTTCTCCATTATTTGCCAAACAGTGTGATGCAGTTCTTTTAAACAAAAATGGCCTGATTTGCATTGGGCATTCTCATTAATGTTAAATAGAAAACAGGAGCCAAATTCAGATAAGTGATTATATTGGCTACTTCTAGTTGACTTATTACTAGCCAATCTTGTTTTAATCACTTTTTGTATATGCCATTTGCATATTTGTATTTTTACACCTCCCCAAGTAAATTTTGCTGCATTTATCTGTGAAAAGTCTTTGTCAGTATGAAAAAATTCTGGACAAATTCCTGCATCGCGTAATTTGTAAGAAAATTTTGAATTATAGCAGTTTGAATTCCTTCACCACATTGACTATTGTGTTCCAGAAACATGTAAGCAAGAGGAAAACCCGTTCCGTTCATCTCAGCATAAAGCATATACAATTCAAATCCAAAATTATTAGTATTGTATGTGGCGTCCATTCCACATTCATGAATTTTAATTTCCTTCTCCTTAAAATATTCATAAAATTTAGTAGTAAACGCAATAGCACGAGGTGAAGTCTCTTTTAAAATAATATTGTTGTATTCGTCCTTTAGCCATCTAATTACTGACTCAAATGAATCTTCATGTCTTTTATATCTATGTTGCCTCAATTGTGACTACCAAAATGTATCTGGTTTTACAAATAGACAAATCTAAACCTTTAGCTACAAGTTGAGTATAGATCTCTCTTGGTAGTAAATCAATATTATCCTTTATGAAATTTTTCACCTCCTGAGATACTGTAGTTTTGATCAGGTTTTTATGCAAAAAATCATGCTACACTGATAATTTTGTAATATTATTTGTTTTATCGATAACGATCTTTACGATTCTATTATAGTTGAACCTATCCATTTCTGGAATTGTCCCATTGCTTCAATACATCTTGATGCTTTTTACGCTTGCTTGCTAATTCTTTTCTTTGAGAACAATAATACCAGTAAGTTACTGAACGTTTTCCTGAATAACACTGATGATATATCCATACAATACTATCCACGTCTTCAACAGACTCAGCTAAATAATCAGCTATTTCTTTTGTTATACTATCAAGCATTGACACATTTACTAAACATTCAAAATAAAATTTTTATAAATTTTCTTTGTCTTCAAATTGCGTTGAATAAAGATCTGAAAGCTGGGTTATATAATTGGATAATTCAGTTGGTTCAAGTATATCCAAAGAGTTTGAATCTTCATAATCTTCTTCATTTTCTTCTGTTTCAAACATTCTTTTTTTGGCCATTTTATATTGCTGAACAGTTTTATTATGTCAATTTTTACAGATACTATGTTTTACAACATGGTTATTCTTGTCATAACCCATAAAGTCACTTAATTCTTTTATAACCCCACATCTAGTATACATATTGGTTGTAACATCCAGATTAAAAGAGGGTTCTATTTTATCTTGTATACCGGTGTGTATTATTAAGAATATTAAAAGAAAAAAATTTGGGAAAGAATCGCGTATTAACGATTTGCAAATTTTTTCGCATTAATAGTTATTTTGCTAATCGGAGTTTTAACAAGTCTACTTGGTGCATCAATTATAATACAATATTTTAATGTAATGCAATTCTAACATAATTATTCTGAAAGAATAAATATCTGACTTGGGTGTATTTTGGTATATACATTTCTAAAGCAATATAGCCAAAAATTCTTTGAATTTGAAAAAAATTCTCACAAATTCAGCATAGTAGTTATTGAGAAATTGTTGTATAAAGTTTAAAAAATATGATTTTGGCATTTTCTAAGATGTTCATCATTTTTTTAAAAATTTATACAAATTTTTCTTGACAACTACCAAACCAACTTAATAAACTTTTTTTTATTTTTATTGTACAGTAGCCACCAAAAGTAACGCTTGATTTTTCAATAAAATAAAGATTTATGTTTTATTCTATTTTTGCATTATATACATAAATTTTTTTTTATAATTAATTAATACACTGCTAAATATACATATACATTTAATATTAGTGCGATTCTTTGAGCATTGAGCCCATAACCGCCTTTTCAAAAAAATAAATCAGGGTTCGTCACCTCTTCTTTAAGACAGCTCTGAGATCATTCACGTTTTTTTAAAGAGCATTTAAACTTTTGAATATTGTTTTTCAATGGTTTCTGATTATTTTGTTAGACTTTGGTCAGTAGAACTTCACTATTCGCATCATATTCCAATTTTTTTTGATTTTAAGCTATTTATTAGTTTTTTTATAACACAATCACAACAGTTATTACATTAAACCACCAAATTTACTTCGATCAATGAACGAACTTAAACACAAAATGGGATAAGATAGTGATAAGAAACTATAATATAAAAATTTTTATTAATTTTTTTATTTTAATTCTTAAAAAAAATACAATAAAATTTCATTTAATCCGCAAAACACTCTCCTGCCATTACCAAAACCAACCCACCCTTAAAACTCAACACAAGCTGCTTATTTTTATACCTCTTCATCGTGAGATATTATACTTTAACTCATCTGATTTGTTTGCCTGTTTCTCTTGTTATTTCGTCAAAAAATAACATGCTTTTACTTGTACACGACCCTATTTTTTTTTCTGCATTAAATTAGATGTTTAGTAATTTTGTCATCTATCAAATATGGACTTATTATTACAATATCAAACTTAACCACAAAAAAGAATAGAACCTTAACTACGACCAACCAACCGTGCTAACCCCAGATCATCAACAGAGTCACGCAATTGCTTGCATTCTTCTTTCAATACCTTTTTTGCTAGTGTGGTTTTTTTTCACTTCTTTAGAGCCAGGAAATGTCTGAATGGTAATAAAATATTTATTTTTTTTAGTTCTTTTACACTGGTTAAAAAGCTATTAACTTGTTATAAAGCTATAACCAATTTCTCATGCAACTTACTAAACGGTCATATCTTGATATAAATGAAAGTAAAATCCTCATTTTTATTGCTATTAGATATGCGACATCTTGTAGTGGGAAGCGAAATTTTTTTTTTTTATCCTGTTGTTTATTTAAAAGTAAAGAAAAGATAAAAAAAGAATTTGCTTCAGGAAAATCCTCAGAAAGGGGTAAGCACAGCCCCTTTATTTGTTTACATGATTTGATGTGCAGATCAGGCGTTACTTTTGGGGCTACTGTACATGTTTACAGAATTAAAATAAAAAAAAATTCTTGATTTTGACCTAGTATTTGTTGAGAAACAATCGCTAGAAGCTTAAAAAATTAAAATTTAAAAACGATCTTCATATAGTATAGCCAATCAAAATTGTTTGTGCCACACGTGACTGCAAAATTTTTATGGCGATACTGGGGAAGATCTAGACTAGGTTAGGGTCACGTGACACATTGGCACTTTTCTATTACACAGATCAAACAGATCAGCAGATAAGTTTTTATTATAATTTTTTTTTTAGATTAGATCTGCTTTTTTTTTTCTTCATCTTTAATGCTGCTTCTCTTTTTTCTGGATGTGATTTCAACATTGGAGCCGTCATTACTGAAGGTTTAGAGTAGGTTTTTTATTTTGGTGTCATTTTTTTTTTCCTTAAATATTTACTACTGCTTCTCTTTCTTTCAGGTTTGATTTCATCGTTGGAGCTGTTTATTAGAGTCGCCATTTTCTTTATCTTGAGGGTGGTTATATATTTGTTTCTCTTCTTTCAGGTGTGATTTCGCAGGTTTCAGGTAAGTTTTTCATTTTGGTAACATTTTTTTTTTTTTATATATTTATTTCTGTTTTTCTTTCTTTCGGGTGTGATTTTGCCATTGGAGCCATCATTACTGGAAATTTTAGGTAAGTTTTTCGTTTTGGCATCATTTTTTTTTTATTCTTATATATTTACTACTGCTTCTTTTTCTTTTGGGTTTGATTTCGCTGTTGGAGCCGTTTATTGGAGTCACCATTTTCTTTGTCTTGGGGGCGGTTATATATTTGCTTTTCTTCTTTGAGTGTGATTTCGCAGATTTCAGATAAGTTTTTTGTTTTGTTGTTGTTTTTTTTTTCTTATATATTTATTACAGTTTTTCTTTCTTCCAGGTGTGATTTCACCATTAGAGCTGTCATTACTAGAGGTTTCAGATAAGTTTTTCATTTTAGTGTCATTTTTTTTCTTATATATTTACTACTGCTTGTCTTTCTTCTGAGTTTGATTTCACTGTTGGAGCCATTTATTGGAGTTGCTGTTTTCTTCGTCTTGGGGGCAGTTATATATTTGCTTCTCTTCTTTTGGGTGTGATTTCGCAGGTTTCAGGTAAGTTTTTCATTTTGGTGTTATTTTTTTTTTCTTATATATTTTCTTTCTTCTGGGTGTGATTTCACTGTTGGAGCTGTCGTTACTAGGTTTTGGATAAGTTTTTCATTTTGGTGTTAATTTTTTTTTTTTCTTAGGTATATATTTATTACTGTTTTTTTTTCTTTCAGGTTGAATTCGCCGTTGAAGCTGTTGCTACTGGAGGTTTTGGATAAGTTTTTCGTTTTGTCGTTTTTTTTTTTCTATATTTACTACTGCTTCTCTTTCTTCCAGGTCTGATTTCGCCGTTGGAACCGTTTATTGGAGTTGCCGTTTTCTTCGTTATGTAGGTGGTGGTTTTTTTTTTATATATTTACTGCTGTTTCTTTTTTTTCCGGGTGTGATTTCGTCATTGAAGCTGTCATTACTGGAGGTTTCAGGTAAGTTTTTCGTCTTGGTGTTGTTTTTTTTTTTCTTATAATATTTACTACTGCTTCTCTTTGTTCGGGTTTGATTTCACCGTTGGAGCCGTCGTTACTGGAGTTATTAGAGTCGCCATTTTGGTGTGACATCATTGTGGAGTTGTCATGCTGTTGACGTTTCGTTGTAATTGCGCTGTTCTTTTTGTTGGGAATTTTTTGCGGTGGTGCGATGTTTCATTATATATACTTTTTTTTTTTTTTTTTTTTTTTATAAATAAAAATTTGATAAATTCGGCTTCGTCACTTTTTTATTAATAAATAAATTTGGTGATACGATTTCGTCATTATTACGTTTTATATTAAGAAAAATATGGTTGCACGTGATCGATTCTTATTAGCCGATCCAAGTGCCCACGTGATCACGTGATCCCGACCTAGCCCGGAGGTCGGTGAATCACGTGATCCGAAAAATTTCACCTACATCCTGTATCATTTGTAATCGCCCATCACTACATTGCATTATCCGATATTAAATCGACTTAGCCGACTAAGTCAGTCGATTCTTGGAAAAACTAGGCATTAAATAATTTAATAATAGTGAGTTGACAGAAAAATCTAGGTGATATATGGGCCAACTACAAACACTATAGAGGCTTATCTATGAATATAATCGATATGTAAAATCTCTACGACCAGTCAACCATATTTGTTATTATCAGAGTCATTGACTCGAATTTAGTCTGCTAGACTTATTTTTTTAGATATCAGCTTAGTCAAGCCTATAAATAAAGGTAGACTACAAAAGCTACTGCCGCAAATTTTATCAGGTATCCCAGGAATTATGATAATAGCTGTAACAAATTTTGAAATTCCGAGTCCCGGATAAGGTATCGTTCTTTCCACTTATAAGATAGGATGAACAGAATTTAATTTTAAACAACTTTAATTAATAACTCAAAAATAAAAAAATCATCCTGTATTTAGCAAATTGGCTTCGAACAATCGTATCCGTTTGTGATCGATCCCATCCTTAGGTGTGCACCTACGGTTCCGATCACCGAATGCTCATTTAGCTGGCATCACATAGGGTTAGGGTTAAGCATTTGATAAGTTACAGGTATATATTTTTACTAAATTCCACCTAGTGATGTCGGCTAAATGAGCTGTCGGTCGGTGAAATAATACGGACCTGTGCACTTATAGGGTTGCATTTAGAGAGTCTGACTGTATATTTTGGTCCAGAGTCTGAGCATGCATTTAGAGATGCAATTTGAATCGTCAACAAACATCTAAGCATATTGTGGTTTGAGAATTTACTTATGCTAGTAATGCGATCATTGTTTTTTTTACTTTATCGTTTATACTGATAAAATTAGAAATATACCTTTAGCCTGTAGCGTTAAATTGGCATGCATTATTTGCGCCTAATGTCAATTCAATTGTCAAGCAAATCAAATTTGTTCCGATATCGGATATGGGTTTTCTGAGAACTTAATCAGCAATTATAGAATACAAGCCTAAAACAAATTTCCTAAGTCAGGTTCTCTAGCTTTCATCAGTTCCAATACCTTAGTCAATTTTATCACCTTTTGTCATTTACCACTTGAGGTTTAATCGGCTAAAAGCGGAATTAAGTTACACATTTCGTCGAAACACTAGGTTTCGCTTAACGGCTATATTTTTACTCAAATTACCTTATTTTCTAATTATGATACTTCTTCATATTTAATAGATTCATAATTATAAATTTTAAATATACAATTTGTATGTTAGACAGGTTAAGAAATCCTCAAAATTCAATATAAATAAAAAAATACTTGCTTGTGAAAATAGTAAATTTTCGTAGCTCATCCCAACATCTACATTTTTTAGAATTTAAGGTACTTTTAAAACTGTCTGGCAAAATTTGATATTTTTTTGCTTCTATAGATCCATAGAATTAAAATAGTACTAAGATTACAAATGTCCGGTTATCCTTGAGATATCTTCATACAATTATAATATAATAGCAAAAATTTTTTTAAATCGTAGAGATATTCCGGGAATCACCTGATTATATGTAGTTACTGAAGAAAGATATCAAATTATATAGATCTGTAGAACCTGAAGTATACTTGAATGATGTAACTAATTCGAAAACGTTTGATTATTTAAACTTGAGATTTACATTAGGGTTGAAGTTTATTTTGATTATTTATTTACTGAAAACATGTTGCTACAAAAACTTTTTATAAATAACTAATTAGAACAACACTTCTTGTAAAAAAAGTTTTGGACTTCACATGGACAAGTATAAAATTTGCTAAAAACAAGGATGATTGAAAATATCGATCAGTTTTACCAAACTTTATTAAAATAGTACAAAAATGTGTATTTGATCTTGGATTTTTAGCCAATCGAATTTTTTGCTAATCAACTAATGAATAAACATCATTCATGCTTAGTCCTTCGGACAACATCATTTTAACTGTATTTATAATTTTTTACAATCAAAATTTGAATTTTAGATAAAACTGTTAAGGTCCCTGCTTAGTCCTTCGGAAAACTAGAATAATTTTTACAATCAAAATTTGAATCTTGGATAAAAGCTGTTAATATTTGACTTTAACTTGGTAAAAAGGAAGGTCCGGCAACATTAAAACAAATAAATAATTACTATAAAACTATTCTAAATACAAATTATTTGTGCTTCATAATCATTAAATGCAAAAAAAAATTTTAATAAACATACATTAGTCAAAAATCTTCAAATCCGACTTTACGAACTACAATGATATTTACTGAAAAACGATTCATGAACACTTTCCAGGTATAGGAGGAACTTTTGCTGCAGGTGAATTTTATAAAGATATTCAAAATCACAGTATATTCTTCTAACTAATGATTTTTCTAGTCTGAAAGATAGAATATTCGTCTAAAATTAAATAGAAAACAAATATACAGATTACTCTATATATCTATAATAAACAGCACTGTGTATGAGAATAAAATTTCATCTTATACCTGACCAATAATCTCGTAATCCGTAAGCATTTTAAAACTATGACCTTGAAAAAAAAAATAGCAATAATGTTATTATAAGAAAAAAATTTATAATTAATTTATTATACTTGCCATGAGTTTGTGAATTTTGCACTTGAATTTGTAAGAAGTTCTAAGGAAGAGAAAAAAGTTGAGAAGATTGTGAAAGTTGAGAATGTTGAGCTTGAGAAGGCCGAGGAAGTCTAAGAGGTTGAGGTTGAGTAGATTGAGGAGATTGAGGAGGCTGAGGTTGAAGAGGTTGAGGAGATTTGGAAGGTTGAGCAGGTTGAGAAGATTGAGGACCTTGAAGAGCTTGAGGAAATTGAGATGGTTGAGCAGGTTGAGAATATTGAGGGCTTTGAAGAGCTTGAGAAGGTTGAGAAGATTGAGGAGATTGAGAAGGTTGAGCGGGTTGAGAAGATTGAGGATTTTGAAGAGCTTGAGAAGGTGGAGAAGGTTGTGGAAATTGAGAAGGTTGAGCGGGTTGAGAAAATTGAGGACTTTGAAGAGCTTGAGGAGGTTGAGAAGATTGAGGAGATTGAGAAGGTTGAGAAGATTGAGGACATTGAGGAGCTTGAGGAGATTGAGAAAATTGAAGAGATTAAAAGGTTGAGCAGATTGAGAAGATTGAGAAATCTGAGGATCTTGAGAAGGTTGAAAAGATTGAGGAGGTTGAGAAGGTTGAGGAGGTTGAGTAAGTTGAAGAAGTTGAGAAGATTGAGGAGGTTGAGGAGATTGAGAAGCTTGAAGAGATTGAGGAGATTGAGAAGCTTGAAGAGATTGAGGAGGTTGAAGAGGTTGAGTAGGTTGAGGAGATTGAGGTGGTTGAGAAGATTGAGGTGCTTGAAGAGATTGAGGAGGTTGAGGAGGTTGAAGAGGTTGAGGAGGTCGAAGAGATTGAGGAAGAGCCCTATAATGTCTGCAAGTGGGATTATGTCTATGATTTCCATCACGACGAATTCCATTATGATCAGCTAAACATCTATAATTAAAAAATTGATAAGTTGATTAATTGATTGTTGGTTGAATTAATTGTACAGTAATAATAAAGATAACTTTTACTTACATCCAACAAAATTCATATTTGCATTCTGGCAATTTACAAGTCATATGGTCACATCCACCAATCTTTATTATATGAATGCCACATTTCGGGCAGGGTTTTGTTTTTTTTTGATAAATAACTATTTGTAGCAGCTTCTTGTTCTCTTTTCATTCGATCGTATTCAGGACAGGTCAAACCTTCATGCCATGGTACATCATGAGTAAAGCATGATTTTGAACCACACTTCAAACATGTCATTATTGGTAAGCTATCTTTTAAAAAAACAAAATAATAATAAATTCATAAAAAATTATCATTATTATAAAATATTGATGCGATTAAGACTTACGATCTCCATTGTGAACTTGCGCAGAATCACATTTAGGATTTAAACAAAATCTGATATCTGGCATGCTTTGGAGTGCTTTTCGCAAAGATAATCGATCATATCTATAGATAAATAGATAACTGATTAATTGAATACTCAAATAAATATTTCATATAAGCTTATATAAATTTTACGTATAAACCTTTTATATAATTTTTCATTTGCTAGTTCTTTAACTTCTTGATATTTTAAAGTTTCTTCACACTCATAAAAAGGGCATTTAATTTCTAAAACATCATTTAAATTATGTTCAATATGTAAATTAATGCATTCAATACATATTTCTGAATTATGTCTACAATTTTTTGTAATTTTTGGAAACCATTTTATAGATTTTTTTTCTATACAAATTATACATTCAAAAATTTCATAATCAAAAACAGAATAAAACAATAAATAAACAAATGAAGAAATAAAAAATATAATAAATAAAAAATTAAAAATATCAATGAAGTTTGTATGTTCATCTAAGATAGCATTTGAATGCTCCATCT
>CAJVPZ010003055.1:0-11501 GCA_910592135.1 Racocetra fulgida | reverse complement strand
AACGAATGCAAAGCGTTTAACAATTATAAAAAGGCAGCAGAAATGGGAAACACATGCGGAAAATATAATCTTAGTGATTGCTACCGAAATGGAATTGGCGAGAAAAGAGATTTACAATTGGCCAACAGTTGGTATTTGAAGTAAGTAATTTATATTTTCATTAGTTCATAATTTATTATTACTAATACCAAACTGAAACAATTATTTAAATATTAAATTAATACAGAAATTCTTCGTCAGGTAAATTGTTATCATTTAGTAAAATATTACCACTATGTAGATCTCCGTGAATAAGATTATGAGAATGAATAATCTGAAGATCTGAGGCAATGGATAATAAAAGAGTTAACTTTCTTTCAAATTTCATTTGTGCAATAGATTTTTGAAGATTTTTACGTAATGAACCCATTTTTACATATCTCATAACAAGGATATAGTCCCCGGAATTGTTCTCCTTAGAAATACCATAACATTTTAAAAAAGTAGGGTTTTTACGATAAATATCACAATATGCCTTTAACTTAATCATTTGTTAGGGTTTGTAAATGTTAATAAATTATAGAAATTCCATATTTTAATTTTAAAAAAAGAACCTTTTAAATTACCTCTTTTATAAATTCTTTTTTATGATCTTTTGATCCATTAAAGAATTCAAGCGCAACTGATCTTTTTATATTTTTGGATACACATAGTTACTGGGCATGAGATACATTTGCAGATTCACCCTTTGCTATTCTTTGATTTTTTTTCAAATTTATCATAAGGAATCTATATCAATTAATTTTCAACCAGCAGTTCTTTCAAATCATCATCAATGTCGTAATTTTGATGTATGAATTCATTTATCACTAAAGGAACATGTATTGAGAATTTTTTATGAAAATAATAAGTTTAAATTAGCAAGCTACAGATAAATATTATTAAAATAATAACAATTTACCTGACGAAGAATTTTTGCATTAATTTAATATTTAAATATTTGTTTCAGTTGGTATTAGTAATAATAAATTATAAACTAATGAAAATATAAATTACTTACTTCAAATACCAACTGTTGGCCAATGGTAAATCTCTTTTCACGCCAATTCTATTTCGGTAGCAGTCACTACTGTTGTTAGGCAAAACTATTTTTAGGAAATGGCAAAAGTTGAAACTAAACCCGGCAAAAGTCAAAACTGGCAAAACTCCAGCGAAACGGGAAACTCTGGCAAAACAGCGAAACTCTAGCAAAATAGCAAAACTCTGGCAAAATGGCAAAACTCTGGCAAAATGGCAAAACTCTGCAAAACTCTGGCAAAACCTCTGGAGAAAGTCAAATACAATGAAGATCAAAACCTCTAAAACTTTCGAAAGACTGTGCCTAGTGATGTGCTGCGTACAGTACTGTACGTACTATACATACGTATTGTACGTACTGTACGTACTGTACGCGAGAATTTTTGCATGTAGTCTGTTTTATCTTAATTAATTAGGTAGCTGCGCGACGTAGTCGCGCTAAAACCAGGAACGGGAAGTTTTATTTGGGATTAGTAAATATGTTTAATTACAATATATATAAAGAAAACAATAAAAAGAAAATTTTCAGTCATTGCTTTAAAAATTTAGTATAATTATAGTATAAATCAATTTCATAAATTATTTTTTATTGACAGTTATTTCATTGATAAAGCTTGAGTGATAGGATTATGGTTAGTGTTGGGTACAAAACTTCAACATGTATCTGCATAGCTTAGTCAATGAGCATTTTTTGCGAATAACTAACAATCTATACTAATATTTGACACTGTGAAGATTTATTTGTCTGTTTTCTATATTTTATGATTTCAATGATAGGTTGTAAGATCATAATTTAAAAATGAATGGGCAAGTTAGTAATTGCAATGATAGGTGATTAATGATTTTAATAGTGGGTAGAATAATAATTTTAATAATGGATGTTGGTGATTTTAAAAATAGGTGAGTGATTTGACCAGTGAGTGAGTTTATTATTTCAACAGTAGATCGGTTAGTGCTTTTAATATTAATAGGTTAATTTTAATGATAATTAAGTTAGTACTTTAAATAAGTAAGTCAATGAGTGTTTATGATTTGAGTAATGGTAAGTTAAAGATTTTAGCAATAGGTGGATTCCAGATTTTGTAGTATAAATTCATGACTTGGCAGAGATTTTAACAGTAGATGATTGTTTAGCAATGCAGATTTGTGGCTTTGATAGAGATAGGTTGTGATTTTAATAGTGGGTGAAAAATATACAAGATGTGACAACTATGATCATGCTAACCAATTGAGTATATATTAGATTTTGGATACTCTTTCTCGAATAAGCCACACACTTTATGATATTCATCACTCCATTCCTAGTTTTAAAGATTTTGCTATAGTAATAATACAGATCTATTTCTAATTATATACTATATATTACTGTATATACTGTATTTACTGTACATACTGTATATACTGTATATAAAAAAATTGAGCTATCATATAAATAGCATATTACTACTCTAATTAAATATGAAGGTTCCTAGGACCGGACTAAACCAAATTGAAATTTCATATTGCATATGTATTGAAATATATACCTGACACTATAAACACATTTAATTGTAAACAAACATATTTATAAGGTAAGCTTTATTGATCAAAATTGCATTGAAAAAATCTAAAATCTAAATTCAAATCGAATTTTAAATCAATATAATTAAAATAATTTTATTATCAAATTTAAATCAATTTGTAAAAATACAATAAAAAATTATTTTCATCACTCATATATAGTTAACTCTTATATCATAATTACTACAGAATAAAGTTCTATATTTTTGTAAATAAAGTCTTTATTTTGTCAGAAAATCACCTACATGTACTTAATTCATTAGTAATTCTCCCATCTATTTTGGTAACAATATCTAGTGTTAGTAAATTTATTAATTTTTTTTATCATTATACATTTTATTATTTATACTAAACAGTAATGATTGGTTGCTTGGTGCCTTAGAGTGTTCTCAAGCTTTTAATCAATTAATTAAGTAATGAGCATGATGACACTCAAGTGAGTGAAATGCTTAAGAACACCCTTAATCATATGAATATTACTAAAAGTATATAGAATGCAACAACAAGAATATATAAATGTAGATGTTTGTACCTGTTACAATGGGCTACTTGTATAATTACAATGAAATATGTAGAAAATAGTGAAACAAACATCTCTAAAGCTAAATAAGCATAGCTGTAGGAGTGTAAAAGTAACTGTTTAGACTTGTTATAATTACATGCTAGTAGAAACACAAAGAAACAGCTTAGGCAATTGGTGTATAAATGTAGCTGTAGCAATAGTAGTGTAAACTTAGCAGTAGAAGTATAAACATAGCCAAAACTAAAAATGTATTTAAAAATCTAAAGTTTGAGGCAGTAAAGATTAGAATTTTTAGTTCTAATTAAAAAAATACTATTCGATCTTTAAATAATTGTTTTATTTTCATTTGAATAAAAGTATATACTTATCTGAGTATTCCTTTGTATATTGTTTTTTGAATTTAATTTGTAACTTTAATAAACTCTTTTAAGACTCAATTCGATAGACTAAATAAATTTGTAACTTTAATTCAGCTTATTAAGACTCAGATTCTGTAACATTTGTAGAATCAAATATTGTTATTCTTATTAAAAACTTGTAAGAATTGTAGTAGAACTAATATCTATAATCAGTTATTTTATTCTATTAATTTATTATATAAACTTAAAATTATTGCTAATATTATCCATTTTGTCTTATTATCATTCTTAAAATTATTTTCCTTAATAAGATATCCTTAAAATAATTATCATCATCTTTAATATTATCCCTTTGATCATTAATAATAATAGCATCATCTGTCATTACAGTATCTCCTTTATTATATTAAGTGTCTGTTAAAGCATTTCATTGTTTAATTAGTTCTTCAACAATTATTAAAGACCCTCTTTGCTTCTTGAGTTTATCTTTATCTTCCAAACATTATTGAAGTTAATTTAAACTTTTCTCTATAAAATTTCCTCAAGCACTTCTAATAACAGTTATATTATGCAACAACCTCCATTAGACTTTGCTTTACTACTCTTATCACAGAGTCAACGTTAGTCTGGTTTTTTCATTCTGATCAAAAAAAAAAGGAAACAAATATGATGCCAAATGTAAATAGTGTTTGATTGAGTTAATTGGCAAGCCAGAACAACTTCATCAACATGTACTTCAATGTAGTGATTGGCCTGCATCTGAAAAGGCTATTTATCTTTAAAAAAATTGTTGATGAAAATACTGTATCTTGTAAACGTATTTGTAAGTAAAGATAATATTTCTAATAGTCAAGAAGATAGTGAAGACACATATTCATCACCTTTATAAAGTAGTATTCTAAATTGGTATAGTCAACCTTTATCTCAAAATCAATCTGAAAAACTTCATCAAAAGCTTTTAAAAGCTATTATTTATAGAAACATTCCCTTTTGTATTGTTAAAAATCCATATTTAAAAATTATCTTCATGAATTAAATTCTTCATACAATCCTCCTTCTTGTGATATGATTAAAGAACATCTTTTAATACAAATGCTTTCTGATCATCTTCAAAAAAATTAAATAAACTTTCTACACTTACAAACCTTACAATTTCTTTAGATAAATGGACTGACAATACTAGAAATTCTATTTATGGATTTATGGCTTTTAAGGAACATCAAGAATTTGTGCTAGATATTCTTGATTTATCAGCACATTGTCATACAAGTGACTTTCTTAAAAATAAAGTAAAAGAAGTACTTTTTAATAAAGATATTATAATGTCATCTCCTATTGTTATTGTTACTGATTATGGATAAAATGTGGCGGTTACTTAATGTAAATTTATGTTTAAAATAAATAATATTTATCATAATATAAATATTATACTTATCTTAATAATTGTTAATTTAGAAAGAATATTCTAATATTATTCCTATTCACTACTGTTTACATGTTTTTAATCTAATTGTTAAAGATATTATTAGTTTTTATAGTACTATTAGTATTTGCAAAAAGAATCAAAAACTTGTAAATTTTTTTAATTCATCACATATCTAGTATAGAGAACTGAAAAACTAGCAACAAAATCAGAGAATTGAACATTTATTAACTACATTTTGTAAAACAAGATGATATTCTTTTGCTAAAGTTTGTATGAGCATATCAACTTATGATGACAAAAGCTCAGATATTTTTTTGATAAAGATAAAGAAAATGAA
The DNA here is from genome assembly GCA_910592135.1 of Racocetra fulgida. Taxonomy (NCBI): domain Eukaryota; kingdom Fungi; phylum Glomeromycota; class Glomeromycetes; order Diversisporales; family Gigasporaceae; genus Racocetra; species Racocetra fulgida. The sequence continues at coordinate 6,240 of CAJVPZ010003055.1, read as the reverse complement.
TAGTTAGAAGACTTAAATGAAGAGCTTGAAGAAATTATATTAGCACAGGATGAAATATCTTCTTTGGAAGAATTTTTTGATTTTGCTATATATGAAAAAAAGCAAAAATCAATTAAAGGTTTAGTTCAGGCTAATATTGAACAAAGTGATTTGCTATTAAAAGAGAAGGATTAGTCAATTAATTATATTCTTGTAGAAAATCAATAAATTTTATAAATTAATTGTTTTATAATAAATAAATATATATTAATTATAAGTTTTTTAATAAAATAAATATATTTTGTAAAATTCTATAATTATTAAATATATTATTATATATTATTCTATATATATTATCTAGTTTTAAATAAATTGTTTGCTATAGAAAAATTATCAAAAAATACAATATATAAATTATGAAGCTATACTTTTAATTCTATTTATAGTAAAAATAATTTAAAAAAACAGAAAAATAATCTAAAGGTTAGTAATAGAATAAACCTTATATCATGTATATTAAAATAATTTTACAATTAGCAAAATAATTTGTATCCTAGCTAATTAGTATTAAATTTTTTAAAAAAAACTTAAAAATAATAATTTAAATAACATTAGTTTTTTAAATATAGGTTATTTGACAAAGTTTTTAAAATTTGCAATATATAAAATGTATGAATATACATAATTATACATTATGTCCTATAATTAATATTTAATATTTTTTATATTGTTCATATTCTATATATATATGCTTTAGACTTTTTTAATTTATATATATTATATATATCATATGATTTATATATAAGGACATGCCTCAGCTACAATATGAAAAGCATGCCTCAGCTAAGGCATGCCTTTTTGGACATGTCCAAAAATTTTTCATGCCTCAACCCTACAACTAACAGAGTATAAAAACTAATTAAGACAAAAATACGATGATTGTATGGAATAGAAAACCTTCTGAAGGAGCCCAAAAGGCTGATATTGTTAATGTAATGAAAGAAAAAGCATGTATATAGCAAAAAATACGATGCCTGTCAAGCTTGTGAAATATAAAAAATTAAGCAAGCAAAGACTTCAAAAATTAAAATATGATGGTGCAATAAAACAATATGTAGCTTTGTTTTACATTTATATTCACCTGATGATTGGAAATCACCTTACTGTCCAAGCATTAAATTTTTGTAGTGTCATATATCTCCTCCATTTTTATGGATACAATTTAGTGGCTAATAGTTCTTACAAACTATCCCTATTATGAGATGGGATTATTAATAGGGCACAGCAAGAAATTATTAGGCGAGAGCTTTTAAAAGAATTTGAAATGATCCTGAAATTGAAGAGAAACTTGTTAGTAATGAATATGCATACTAATTTGTGAAAAGCTTGGCAGAATAAAAATAATAAAAAAAATAAAGGATCAGCAACAATATGAGTAATTGAAAAATTTTATCCAGCATAGACAATACCCACCCTACTTCAGTAAAAATCGATGTCGAAAATTAGAATCCAAAGGCAAGTTCTTTATCATAAAGGAGAAATTACTTTATAAAAAGAATCAAAAACAAAAAAATAGTCATTAAAAGTATTAAGAGAAGGCGAAATTGAATTAGTACTAGCCTTGGTTCATAATCATCTAATAGAAAGACATTTCAGAACTAAAATAATATACAATAAGCTGCACAGCCATTATTACTGGCCTCAGATGTATAATGATATAAAAGAATATATTAATACATATGAAATTGTCAAAAACAAAGCAATCGCAAATTAAAAGAATTATTATATCCAATACCTGCTATAGCTTGTTCTATAGAATAAGAATCGATATAGTCAGTTCTCTTCTAGTAACCTGCAATTAAATATATAATAGTAGTGACCAATTATATAACTAAATAGCCTGAGACTCATGCAATTTCTACAGAAAATACTGAGGAGGTAGCTAAATCTGTCTATGAGAAGATTGTATACAGATATGGATATCCAAATATTGTACTATAATATCATAGATCACACTTTTAAAATCACTTGATAAATAAATTATTTGTAGATTTGCAATCAAAAACCATTATTCGACCCTTATCATCTGCAGACCAATGGGCTAGTAGAACACTTCAATAAGACTTTATACAATGCCATTTCACAATTAGCAATAAATGTAATAGAAGGATTTACTAATCTCACCAATTCTATTTGCATATCGAATAGCAAAACAAACCTTTATTCAAAAAATGCTGTTTTACTTGATATATAGTAAAAATGCCTAATTATCTGTATATCCTAGTTTATCTGATAAATAATTGGATAGATCAATCATTCAAAAGATTTATGAGATTGATCATGATCTTCCAGAAGTTCAAGAAATAGCACTATACCAGTTTCAAATAGCCAAACAGAAACAAAAAGAACTCCATAACTAATTTTTTGATTGGAGACAGAGTATTAGTCTATAATTCACAAATAATAGATATGCATAATCATAAATTTTGACCAAAATAGAAGAGTCCATATTACATATATATTGTCCTCATGAATGGCACATCTAAGTTGTAAGAATTAAATAGAAGAGTATTGATAGCACTTGTTAACAAAAGGCAATTAAAATTGTATCATGAGCAAAATATATAAAAAGAGCCAAAAATATGAAAAAAAAAGATATGGCTATCAATAAAGATTTGATACACCAACCTCTTAGTCAACATATCAGAATATGTAGTGCCAGACCCACATCCTTATAATGATACTCAAAATTTGATTACCCAAGTAAGCCTAACCTATAATCAAATCATTGAATCCAAAAATTATGGTGATTGTATTAGTATTCTTGTTTATACCTTTTATTTTGGTAAGCAACTGAACATCATAACTTTTACCAAAAAATGTTATTGCAAAGAGAATATCTCTTTCCTTATTATACCAAAGTTTTGTTGAGAGTCTATTATTTGTTTAAGCTCTTGGAGTTGAACAGCTCTACTAAACCAATCATACTACTCTCTTCAAAGTTAAGAAGCTTACTGTTGCAAATTTTAATTAACTGGTTCAACTTGTTCCTGTAAAACAGGTTCTTTTTAGTAGAGAAAACTGTAAATAGCAAGATTATTCTTTTCAAAAAAGGTTAGTACTGTAGTAATCAGTTATACAAATTCTTGGAATTTTTGAAATTCTTAGAGTTCAGAGAATTCAAAGAAAGCTGGAAAAATTAGAATAGCAAGAAAAATCAGAATAATAAAAAAAATTAGAAAAGCTAGAAAAATCAGAATTCATGTTATTTCTGTCTATATAAAATGTGAAGGTTCTCTTCAAAAATAAAGGATAACTTTCGAAATTCAATTTTAATAGGTTTAAGTAAACCTTTGAAATTAAAGTAGAAGCATTTGCTTAGAAACTGTTGTACCCTTTTGTTAATAATTATTTGTTAATTTCATAAAATTTTGTCACTGTGCCTATTATAAAATTGTATTGTCGAATTTAGTAAGAGAAAATAATTATATTAGTAATCCACCCTTATATATTAATATTGTTTCTGATTAAGTCTGTGATCAACATTATTATATCTAATTAGTAATTCTGTAATACTATGACCTTGTATTATATTTTGATTGGTTAATCTTGATTATAAGATCTACTGCAGTACTTTTAAAAAAGAAGAAATTATAATAAATAAAGTGTTAAAGAAAGTGGAATACTAAATAAAAAAAATAAAAAAATATTTATTCAAGTCCAACACTATCACTATTTAATCAAATAATCCTAGTTATTCAAACCAAGTTTTTCTATATCTTAATTGTTGCTTTACTAATATTAGTGTTTGGTTAAAATAGCTCTAGTGTTCTGATTAAAGTATTTAAATTATTATTAATAGTTTAGAGTATTGAGTTATTATATATCAGCCTAGTAAATTTTCTGATGTAGCCCAAATCCCATTACCCTTTTATAACATATGTGCGTATAGTGTATTTTGTAACTATTGTAAATGGTACATGTATGCAAAACCTATTGGGGTGTCAATTATTAGTATAATCACAACATGTCTAGTTCTAAATTCTAATCTAATTATTACCAAAACTAAAAATAAGCATAAAATTTAATCATAAATAAATCAAAATTTCAGCTTCAACTACAGCACTAATTAAATAGATAAGGTATTTAAGTATAAACCTATAAAATAAGTAATAAGTCAAGCAAGTTTATAATTTTTATATTCATTTATTTAATTTGTATTAAACTATATGAGTGTTGTCTATAGACCACTACCAACTTATCCTGAATTTTATATTAATTTAATAATAAATTATTCAGGTTTATAAATATTTAATGTCAAGCAATGCTTTTCCTGCCATTTCATTTAAATTAATTTAGAAATATGAAATCTATGAATTTATTAGCACCATTCAAATTGCCATCACACATTACAATCTAATTTCTATGTAATTAGTGAATTAGGTAGCTTTGCCACCCACATAAACATGTTTTAGTTAAATGTATAAAAATTATGCTCTACAAAAATTGCAGCCAATCATGTCAAAATATACACCAAATTCAGATAGTGGTGGTTCAGAAAAAGTTCTACAAGAAGGATTTATACTATCACCATAGAATTTACAGTAATTATTATCAGAGTTAATATAAAAGCCAAAGCAAAAATCATCTTGAAAATATTTTTTATAACATTCTACTACATTGGTTATATTATAAAATTCACCGGCACTAGAACTGAGATAAGGAGCGCTTATTGTTAAATTATTTCTTCCAACTCCATTATCTTGGCAACAATCATCTTCAGAAATAGGTGCACAAACATTCATAGTAGGAGTACAAGTTATAGTTTTTGTTTTTTTTGTATTTATTACAATCGTCAGATACTTTTTTATAACAAGTGATAAGAGTAGGTGTTTCAGTAGAGTAGTTTATAGTAAATGTTATGTTTCAGAGATAATATCTGTGACAGTACATGTTTTAGAAGATGACAAATGGTTTCTATATTCAGCATTAATAGTTAAAAATAGCAAATAAATAAAAAAGATAACAGATTATTCTATTCATTGTTAAATTCAGTTAATAGATTTTTTATTCACAAAATACCTTTCATTTTATCACAAAATTTTAAAAAATTATCATTATATTAAATTAATGAAATACATGAATGTAATAAAAAGGCAAGCAGACCATATATAAAAAAAATTAGTCAAATATGCGTTGTGCATTTAGGGAGATATTGTATTTAGCGAAAAAAAGAATCTATGATATATTAGTTGAGCTAATTGCTAGCATGCATTTAGAGAGGTTTTCATAAAGTATGCATTTAATAAATTTATTAATTTTTCTCAATTTTTTATTAAATTCTTATTAGACAGAAATATTGTCCTCTATTGGACTGAATAGGTTGCATCAGATCTTGATCTGAAATAGAGTGGCCAGAAATATGCGATGTGCATATATGTGCATATGTGGTCACATTTTATATAAATAATATATACACATATATACTACAGTTTACCAAGTAAATATTATTATGAAGCTTCTTAAAAATAATTTTACAAGCAAAACTAATGTCAAATAGCTTCGATTTATTTTACATATGACATTAAAATTTAAAAGTTACTAAATAAAGATGATAATATTTTCAATTAAATTTATTGCTAAAAGAAGGCATTAATGTTTATACATGTCAAATCTATCCAAAATTAATCTTGCTTTAGTGCTAAAAAGTCAAAACTCACAATATTAAAAAATCAATAATATAAACTTTAAAAATTAGGTAAAGACTCAAAATTAGCTTTGCTTTTAAGTGCTAAAAAGCTAAAACTATCTGAAATTAGTTTCACCTATAATATTGAAAAATTAATAATATAAGCTTCAAAATTTAAATAAAGATCCAAAAGTAGCTTTGCTAAAAGTTAAACTATCTGAAATTAGTTTCACTTATAATATTGAAAATCAATAATACAAAATTAGCTTCGCTTTTAGTGAAACTATCTGAAATTAGTTTCACTTATAATATTGAAAAATTAATAATATAAAATTTAAATTAAATAAAAGCATACATATAAATTTGTTTTCTGTTCTTAATTTCCAATTTCCAATTTTAAAAATGATTACCCCAAATGATTATATTAACGAAAATGAAAAGTACAAAAAAATCTTTTATTTGATAGCAAAAATTTATTTTGTACTTTTGTAAATTCATTCTAAATTATCAAAATAAGTTTTTACTTGACCAGTATCTAAATACTAACAAACATAAGGCAAATGAATATAAAA
>CAJVPZ010003054.1:0-11501 GCA_910592135.1 Racocetra fulgida | reverse complement strand
AAAATTTCATTTCCGTCACTTTTAATTAGTGACCCAAGACAGGTTTAAACACTCAGTTTCTTGTATTTTCGCTTTTTTCGGGGGGGTTTTTTTTTTCTTGTTTTTCTTCGCTTCGCTCACGTGTCGAGATAAAGTATTCACGCATCACAGATGGTTACGTTGTTGACGCATATTCATTAAAAGTGTTTAATCCTAATTAACCTAGAACTGCATCAAAAAAAGTAATCTAAATAACGCGGATCTAGTAGTGTGAAATAATGAATTAAAATTGTCATATTATATTCACAATAGCGATAGAATTTTTATTCAATCTAATAATGAATTCCTAAATTTATTTGATTTCTACCCAAACTTCATACATTATTTCATTTAATTTTCCTTTCCCCTTTTGATTTTTATCATCCTCGTACTTCTTCAATAAGGATTTTACTAATTCTTGCCCAAGGGAAAATGCTAAAGGTGGCGGTACAGCATTCCCTATTTGCCTATGCATATCCTTGACATCATCTCGATCACTTAAAAAGACAAATTTGTCAGGAAAACCTTGGGCACGAGCACATTCACGGACGGTTATGATTCGTCGTTGGTTTGGGTGGATCACCGTCTTAAAATTTCAAATAGCTTAAGTTTTCAATTTATAAAATATTTCATGACAAATATAAATAACACGTAATACGTACACCAGTTTTACCCATAGGGTTAATATCGGTCAAAGCAGTAAGAAAATGGCCATTAAAATCTAAACGACCAAACAAACCCTTCCATCCATTGTGACGACTTGCTGCCGAATTTGGATCGCTCAAGCACCACGGTTTTAGTTTTTCGGGTAAATCTTAACATTCATGTATTAATTCATTTAAATACAATATGAAAACCGTATTTATAAATGGAAATTTAACATATACTTACTGTTATGATCCGCGCCAGGAAACATTGGTATACGGATTATACGTTCTACAGTCAATGAATTAAATGCGCGTGTTACATGATTGTGTAGATATTCGGAACCTTTACGACATTGGCGTTGATACTCCGAAAGTGGCCCTGATTCATATTTGGTAACCATATCTCCTACCCATCCTCTTTCTGGGACTATGATTTGTTTGAAAGGTCGTTTCTCATGTTTGTCCTCTTCGGTAGCGGGATAAACTGAATGAGGATTGACGAATTCGAATTCCGGCAAATCATTTATGGCATCACATACAGATATTGCAGGTAATGGTGCGTGGCCATTTGTGCGTTTACAATATGAAAATGAAGTTCCATTTGGTAACAAAATGCTTATTGATCCTTGTTTACTGAAACAAGTTGTGGGTTGTGGAAAATCTGGAAGATGTAATCCTTGTTTCGCACCCCATATGAATAGACGCCGACGACTTTGAGGAACCCCATGGTGACCTGCTTGCTGGACACCAAATCGTGTTTGGTATCCCATTGCAGTCAGTGAACGCAATATAAATTTTATTACACCCATTTTTATACCCCCTTTTATCTTAAGTCCATCCTGTTCTCCACCTAGTCGGAAACAAAGCATTCCACGTACATTTTCTAAGAGAAAATATTGAGGTTTATAAAAATCAACATAACTCAAGGATGTTGCTACTAGACTGTTTTTAATATCATCGGCTTTTTGATAGCGATTTACTCCGCTGAATCCTTGACAAGGAGGTCCGCAGTATATAAAATCTACATCACCAGGCGCTGGCATACTTTGAACCTTGCGACCTAAAAAGTCTTTCAGATCGCTAAGTGTTTCTTGACGACCGTGTTCTGCAATTGCCCTTTCTAACAGAAGGTTGGCGCATTGATTATATACTATAGCATTTGGATTATTTTTTTCAAAAGTCATTGCTGCACTAGAATCAAATTCAATAGCCCATTTTGTATCGACCACGCCGGTCTGATCCATACCCACAGTTATACCACCACAGCCAGAAAATATATCCATAGCACGAAGTTTTTGATTGTTTGTTTTTATATGGTCGTAAAATTCATCAGATAGGTTTTGATGTTTTTGTCGTTTTTCAAAACAAATTAGACACTTTGAAATATCATTCGCTTCAAACAAGCACATCTCTTCCAACTTCGATGATCGTTTTGGAGCGATTAAATCCACATAATAAGTATCTTTTTCATCCTTATACGCTTCTAGGTCGTTTATATTGTCTTTATGATCAACCCAACACACACCCTCTAAACGATCTACGCGTTCTGTAACAGTCTCTCTTGTAAAGAAAAGACGGCGACAATCCTTAATCGTTTTGGGTATATCGATAACATCTCTATATGATGCCGATGTATTAATTGATATTTTTTCCTTAGTAAGATCATCATGCCGACCTAATAGACGCAACACTACAATAATCTTGGTCCCACCTACTGATGTTAATGACATCATCCCATCTACTGACGTTAGCGACAATGATTCACCTTTATTCAAGATTTCGATTATTTGACCAATAGTATAAGGGTCTTCTTTTTTATCCGGGATAATATATACAAAATCATTAAGATGATATTCAATTCCCTTGTATTCAAAGCATTCTCGTTTATTTTCATCCCGTGAGACCCATCTGGGACACTTCTCTTTTTCTTTTTCCGCGAATTTATTTTCACATGAGTAACATAGTTCATTGTCACCACAGTAAATAAACTCTTTGGTAGGATCTTCATGTGAATATACATCCTCAAAGGATGCATAGGTTTCATCATACCAAAATCGATAAAAATAGAAGCTAGAATCATCAAAGGAGAAATTCTCGCGTTCTTCATAATGGAGCCTCTTAACATTTACTTTGCCCATAATGGTATCAAGATGGTTATCATCGCAATTGTCTAAGATAAAAAGTTCACGTTCCCCCGCAAGTTCATCTAGAATGGTATCTTTCCCATGACTGAAAAATCTGGAATGAAACATCTTGCCTTCTTTAGGGTCGTCATACATATACATAACTTTGGCAAACCAAGGCTTATCCAATTTATCATTTCTCAAATATACAACATCGCCAACGTTAATAATATCATCATCAACTTTTGCTGAACGGTAGTACGAAATATTATTATCATGCGCAACTACCTTTCCATTCCATTCGACATGATGAGTAACACGCTTTATAATTATTTCGTTTTCTAATGAATTTCTTTTTTGTAAATTTTCGGCTAGAATCCCTTCATTATTAGCATGCTTTACAGTTACAAGTTGACGAGAAAAGAGACCCTTAGTCAAGTCATGAATAAATGGTGTAACGCATGTCGGATTCCGTACAGCCAAATTTGGATTAATATTGCGCTTTGTTTTAACTGTACTAGTATCGCCTGAATGTTTTATTTTTGGCTTTTTACCCTTATCACTTTTACCACCTCGTCTCTTGTTTAGCTCCGAAAGACGTGCGATCAAAGGACATCCAAGAACACCAAATGCTTCCTGTTCATCTATCCAAGTCTCAATTTCATCTACAATATATTCATGATTACTAGTTATGTCCTTCTCAGTTAATTGAATGGTTGTAGAATCAGAAATGTATGATGATGACGATGCTGACGAGTCTTGGATGATTTCAATAAACTTTTCATATGTTACTTCAGGATCTCTAGCAATTGCTTCAATTGCAAGATTAGCGGTACGAATTCTTTTAAAGACGGGCGTAAAATATTGTATATATTCTTGCGCGGCCTTTCGCAATTTGTAAAAGCCATATTGAGTTCGCAGCCAAATTTCGCTTTGTCCATTTTGAGAATATTCTATCTGGTAGTAAAATATCGTGGTTGTTCGGAATCGTTGATCTGGAATTCGCTTTTGGAAATTTTCATTTTCACCATCATCATCGTCATCTTCGTCCTCTTCATCTGGTCCAACAAACATTGGTTTAACAATTCCCGCAGCATGAAGCTCTCTTCCTTCAACTTCTATTTCGTCGAGACTGACAACCTAAAGGATCAAAATAATTAAATATATACACTATATAAGGAAAATGAGATAGAATAAATATCCTACTTGATTTTGTTTGTTCGCGTCAAATATGATAAAGTCTTCGAGAAGACGACACGGTAATGTATTTTTGTCGTTCCCAGCTTCATCAGGATTCTGCAAAACTACTGGATCTTCACCGATAAGTTCGAATTCCTCGCATTCTTCAACTTCACCGTCGAGGAACTTGTAAGTGTGAATATTCCTTTTTTTTAATTTCATAAGGTGGTATAAAAAGTAAGAATGAAGTGATATAAGGGGTAGATAAAAAAAAAAATAAAAAAACGACCCTTATATACCTTTTTTGTCAACACGTCTTAACAAATAAACACGAATGGATGAACGCGGTACAAAAAAAAAACTGAAATCTAATTGGTTAATATTCGTGTCGGTTTAGTAATGAAAACACCCTGAAGCTAAGTAACATAAAATGCTATAATAGACTCAGGTCTCTATAGTACAGTAATGGCCCGAAAAACCAACTTGTTGACAACTAGGGTAGTTGACTAACCAACTAATCGTTGGTTGATTATCTACATACGTAATGGTAATATGTATAATACTGTAATAAGTATACAATATTGGTCGAATAACGGTAATTTGGCAAACCGGGGCAAATGAACACGTGCCAATCATTTGCCCAGTTGAGGGGGACGTCTAAAGCGGAGGCAACTCATATTTAGATTAACTTTAGGGTTAGAGTCTTTTATATTGGGGTTAGGCTAGGTTTTAGTAGATAAATATAAGCAAAATTGCCTTTCCGACATTTTTGATTAACCTACCTGAGGTAGGTTTAGACTGCTGTTTTTTTGTATTTTTCGGGTTTTTTGTTTTTTTTTTGCTTCGCTGGCGATCATCAAAATTCTGTAATTTTATTGGCTGTTGATCACATGATGTACCTCCGGTCTTCCAACAACACCACCAAAAAAATTTCGGTTACACAAGATTTGTACTACATTCGGGCCAATAGAATTTCACCTGATCAGTCACGATATTTAAGCTTTTTACTATTGTTTAATAATTATATACTGAAACATTTAACTTTTGTGTTACATTTAAATTACTTTTAATAAAATATTGTTAAAGCAAAAAAAAAAACTTTTCTTATGAATATAATGTTTTCTAATAGCTTATACAAGTGTGATCGGTGTAGTAAATGTTTTGATGTAACTTTTTTCATTAGTAAAACGGGAAAATCCACGAAAATATGTAGTGAATATCAAAAAAAAAATTTATAAACTTATCATATTATAAAGTTTAATAATAATATACTTCATGACCAAAACCTTATCGAACCTGAGGAAATGAAAAAAAATTTATTTGAGTCTATTCTTGAAGTTGGAAATAACGAATATATTGAAAATGAAAATTCTGGTATAGAGTTTTCGTGTAAGGTGTCTACTATTTCCTTAAAAAGTGAACCTCATGAACTTGGAAAAGCAATTGCCGAAATAGTAGGATCTGCTGATGGATACTATTATATGTAAGTATTGTAACGATAATATATTAAAGAATTATGTAAAACTATTTATTAATAATAATATTATATATAGTTATTATAAGGTTTATAAATCAGAAAAAAATCATAACCACTATACATTTTGGTATAACTGCTCCCAAAATTGTACTTTAGCCAAACGTTCACGAAAACATGAAGATTTTGATAAGCATCGTGATAGGGAATATATCAAATGATTTGCTTGTAATGGTATTTTAAAAATATCACTTGATATAGAAATAAACGTTGCAATAATTGATCTTAAGCAAAACTTACTTCATAAGTGTCCAGACAGATTTAATACATTTGACAACATTAAAGCTGAAATAAAAAAAAATATTCATCTAATGTCTGCGAATATTTTCAGACAATTAGAACAGGAAAATCCAAACCTAACTCAAAAACAAGTTTATGCATGGTGGACTTATTTTTTGAAAAAAGAGTACATTCGTGATAATGATCAATTAAATTCCATGAAAATATTAGTAGAGGAAAACAAATGCAAGATTATTTTAATCAACCGTCAAAATATTTAATATTTGGGCTTTACAACACCATTTTTTGATTTATTAAAAAATAATAAGGAAATTATTACAGATGCTACATATAAAACAAATGCTTTAGGATATGAGTTGTATTCAGTTATTGGTCACTATGATGGTTCCGGATTTGTACTCGTATATTTGTTTATTGAGGGGTCTAAAAAAATTGACGGTGCATAGACAGACATTTTAACTTTATTTTTTGGAACTTTATTCAATTTGAGGTTAAAGAATATTTGTTTTTTTTAAGCGACAAAGATTTCGCACAAATCTCAGCTGCACTAAAAACTTGGTCAAACATCAAAATTCAACTCTGTTATTGGCATCAGAAGAAAGCTCTTAAAAAACATCTTGCAGATAATACATATCCAAAGATAATTAATTATAGTTCGTCTTTAGTACACCAAACATTTGATTTTATCAACATTGAATTTTATTTAACACCACCATCACAACTAATGTTAGCACAAAAAAAAGCTTTTGCTTTTGTCCTAAAGAGTTGCGCTCTAAGATTATAGATATGATGGAAACTCACATGCACCTTCATCCATTAATTCCAAATGCTAGCGGGTTTTATTTGTCAGCAAGTGAAATTTGAAAACAATCAACAAAACAAATTTATGAACTTTGTGTTAATCACGATTTACGACTTCTTTGGAGTTATTTGTGGGAACACTGGTATCACAAAGAAATCTGAAATCTGTGAGCCTGTTCTGCATATAACAATATTTGCACATTTCATACTACTATATTATGTGAATCTCACTGGAAAGTTCTTAAGCGGGATTTCTTACCAAAATTTTTTAGACCACGTCTTGATTTATTAACATATGTTATTGTTATTCGTTTAATCCCACACCATAGACAACAATATAATAAATATTATTATAAATGTGAAATGCCTTCTTGGCGAAAAAACTTAAAAAAAGAATGGATAATGTTAAGCAAAAAGCAAATTAATCATAATTACATAACTGACGTCGAAAAATGGATTTGTAGATGTTAAAGATTTTTAATCAATCGATTTTTTTTATACAAGCATTTAATTCAAGATCTCAATTTACAATTAATATATCTTTTTTTAAGAATATTCAGCGACAAAGAGTTTATCCTTTTCTATTTTTATTGTCGCAACAAAACTTTAATGCAGGTAAATTAAGTTCTTACAAATTAAAACTTGTTTTTTACATATTTGATTGATGAGATTTACTATTTTATAAATACTAAATATGTTTATTTAAATAGATGATACTATAATTACTAATTTAATGAATGAAGTTCAATCTACAGCTACGTCTACACCGTTAATGCACTCTAATACAGGTTAAAACTTGTTTTAATTTTAATTTTATTTATTTAAGCGATATTATGATATATAATTACTAATTCAATTGATCATAAAGATAACGAAGTTCAATTGATGTCTACACAATCAATGCATTCTAATGCAGGTAAATTATATTCTTCTGTATTAAAACTTGAATTTTTGTAACAATTAATATAAAGACTCGAATATGTATATATATTTTTATTTATTTAAAAATAGACGATATTATGAAAATCGACAATTTAAATGAAAATAATGATAATGAACCAATGCAACTATTTGAAGAATATAAATCCGTACTTCTTGATGCACTTAAAATTGTATAAGAACAAGAAAACACTAATAATATACAATGGGCGCAGTCTGTTCAAGGAAGTTTTAAAGGTATACAAAGTTTAGTAACGGATATTCAATCTTACAAAAGAAGACTAACCAACCCATACACCTGGAAGAATCATAATCAATATACAATGTTTTTACAGTAAATTACTGATAAACTGTAAGTATTTAATAAATATTTATGATTTGTTTTATCAATTCAAATTTTAATTTATAACATAATGGATATTTAAGAAAGATGATGGCAAGACAACTACCCCAACACAAAGGTAATGTGAACATATACAAATTCTTATCTTTAGCAAAGTACATCAACTATGTATTAACTATACAATTTGTGATAACAATTTAAAAGCAAAATATAATTGGTGGGCACTTTATTAAATTTATTGTATGTGACCATGTTATTGAACATATATAAATTTAATTTATGCGTTTAATTATCATTAGTTTAGAATCAAAAGGCAGACTAAACATTGAAATTAAATTGGCATTTTCTAATAATTCTCTCGAAGTTTGTTAATAAATTAAACCAACAAAAATTTAAGACAGTAAAATTTTTTTAAATTTTGAACAAAGATATTTCGATAATCAACAAACCAGATTCAATGAACTTTTTGTTTTTAATTTTACTTATTCATAGAATTAAAATAAAAAATTTTTATCAAATTTTGTTTGAAGTTGTTGAGATATCTTCGTTCAAAATTTGCCAATAAATTAAAATGTTTAATAAAATTCAAGTTGTGATTAAACTTTGATCGAAGATATCTCAACAACCAACAAACCAAATTCGATAAAAAATTTTTATTTTGATTCTGCATATTCATAGAGTCAATATAAAAAATTTTCATTGGGTTTGGTTTGGTAAATATCAAGGTATCTTTGTTTAATTGTAAAAAAAAATAAAATTTATGTATTGATCTACATTATATACACGCAATTTTATTGCCCAAAATCTTGTATAACCAAAAATTTTGGTAGTGCTGTTGGGTAGTTTATCGCGATTCCTGTTCACGTGATTTCTGACCATATAACCAGATCGGATGGAACTCTCGTAAATTATAATAAACCCCTTTTTGTATTATAGTATATTTTATACACTACAGCGTAATTCACCATTGTGGTCTGCATAGTGATTTTATTTTGTTGCAAAATAATTTTTTTTTTATATTTAAGTTCTATAATTTGCTAGAGTTTATTGTAAACTTGATATTGAACAAATAAACCTAACCATTAAATTAATTAGAGTGTAAAAATTTAAAAAAAATTTTACGCAGTCTTAACTAACTCAATTTTGAACAAAGCAGAAAAGAATAATTACATAATCAAATGTATCAATATAAATCAGAACAGTAAATTGTAAATAAAGCTAAAATTAATATACAAAAAAAAAATTTATTAATAAGCACAAATTTCTGTTCTATACAAATTTAATAAAAACTAATTTTGTTTGTTTTATATGTTTCTTATTTAAATTATTATTTGTCTAGTCTAATGCAATTAAATAAATTGCCAAAACATTACCTTAAGATTCAGGCTGATGTCTGAAAACAACATCGTATAAAATATGTCTCTTAAATTACCACATCTTTATTTAGTCTAATGCAATCACCAAAACATTACCTTGAGATTCAAGCTAATATCTAAAACCACATCATAGAAGTTTTCAGTTAAATTATTAATATGCACAAAATTTATTTTTAAACTAACTTACTGTTATTTGATATTTTTGTATTAACTTTTCGAATATAAAAACCCTAAAAAATGAAGTAACTAATTAATAAATCAGACTAAAAAAAAAAAATCAATTATAACTATTTTACTTGATAAAATTATAACTATTTTACTTGATAAATACTTATATTTAAAAAAAATTGGTTTAATATTTGAACATTAATTTTAATAATTTTATAATCTATTAAATTTTCAAATTATAAATAAAATATAATCTATTAATATATTTCTAATGTCTTACTGTACTTCTTGTTCATGTACTCTTTTGCCTAATGAATTCATATATGAAGGTAAAAGTTATAAACTTGTGCTAAGTGTAAGATTAAAGATAAGGAGAAATCTGCTAAAAATAAACAATCAGATAGTGAAAAAGCTATCAATGAAACAATTTTTGTTCAGGACATTAGTGATTATATTGCTAGTGCAATTGCTGATTTAGAAATTCAATTAAAACTTTCTCTTGCCTTTTATATTCAAATCGATGAGATCACACTTAATATTGTAGGCACCGATGTTAAAGCAATAGCTATATTAATAGTTGATGAAATTGAAAATGGTGATAGATATAATTGGATAGCCACAACTGTACCAAATCTTTCATCTCATTATCATGATATTGGAAATGTATATTTTGCATGTTTTCAGAGTTGTGAATTTGAGCGTAAATATAAAAACTCAAGTTTAAAAAGAAATTTCTGATTTAATTGTAGTAGTAAAATTTCAATTAAGGTTAACATTCTGGCAGCAGAAGCTAAAGTATTTTTAAATCATAAAATAATATATGAAAAACCTATTGATATTACAATGCCGTCTAAAATAAAACAAGAAATCGAAAAAAATTTAAATCTAAGTCTAGTAGATCTACGAACTTACCTTCGCAATAAAAACTTTGATATGTCAAAAATCACATACAAACAAATCTATTATTGGTGGTTGTACTATACACAACAGTTCTATAAGACTGATGAAAATCATATAATTTCTGCATAAAAATTTTTTGAGCAACAGCAAAAAAATAATTGTAACTTATATTTTTATCTTGAGACTGATAGTATAATGGCTCTTGGTTTTACTATATGTCTACTTTCAGAATCACATTATACTGAAATATATTGTGATGCTACTTACAGAACTGCCAAGAGCTGATTTGAACTTTATGGTATTGTTGGTGATGTAAAAGGCGCAGATTAGTAACAAATATTTATGCTTTATATAAAAAATACCTACATATATATAAAATTAAATATTAAATAAGTAATTACAGCATTATATAATGCTAATTACAATGTCTTCTATTATAATACCATATATAAAAAAAACACAGATAAAATTCAAATTTCTAGATACAGTCTTCCTCCTCTATAATTACACAGTTTGTATCAAGAAAATTGGTGATTATAAAAGAGTATAATTTTATAGAAGTTTTTTTAATAAGTTTTTTAATAAATTGCCTCAAAAATTAATGTGATTGTATAGGAGTTGTGACTATATAGGAGGTAATTATAGAGGAGGAAGACTGTATATGATATAATAAACTTATTAAAATCATATAAAAAACAACTATTTATAATATCTGTGTAATTAATATTTAGGCAGGTATTATTAAGAAATTTGAAATAGTATCTAAATACTATAGTTAGCGGTACTGCTCACTTCACAAACAATGATTTTATATATATCTTATTTATAGATAATTAATTTATCTACAAATTTATTTTACAAAAAATCGATTTATAGACAAGATTATTTCGTAGACAGCTTAGGATTAGAGTTAGAACTCAAAGTTAAGGCTAGGTATAATATAGTCTACAAAATGTCTACAAAATAAAATTGTCTGTTTGTTGTTTGTAAAAAAAAAACTTATAGGTAAATTATTTATCTATAAATTAAAATATCTTTTAAATAACTATTGGTAAAGTGATATAGAATCTGTAGTTAGCACTATATAGTAAATCAAATTAAATGTGATTATAAATTTTCATTTTGCAATGTCTAAATATTTTTGTTAAATATTAAATTATCCCTTAAACCGTCCAGCGGCCAAATATGCCCGCTAGAATATATTTTTTTATATTTTTTTATAATTGCTTAAAA
>CAJVPZ010003053.1:0-11502 GCA_910592135.1 Racocetra fulgida | reverse complement strand
AATTTTTGGTGTTTTAAAACGAAACAGCTAATAAAATCTACAGTTTTTTTCGATTAAAAGTTTCTAACTTCATGTGAGCAAGCTATAAATTGTTAGATAGTCAATCGGTTTTACAAAAAAGCCATAAAGGGGTATCGCGAGATAATGTGAGGTTAATCTTTGGTTTTATAAAATGTCGATCATTTTTTTAGCCAATCAAAACAAATTTCCATCATTCTATGTGGATATTCGTACTATTTATTTCCTGGAGGGGTAGAAATTATAGCAGAAGTTACCGATGATCATATCACATGGATGGCCCGAAGGGTCATCAATGTGCTATAACCATCAGTAATCTCTGCTATAATTTCTCCCTAGGGAATAAATAAATAATCTCTAGGAGGCTATAAGGATAACTAAAAGTTCTGGACGATTAATTCTTAAAATCTTTTTGATTAGTTCCTATTTGTATATTCATAATCATTTTTTAGATTAGTTAAAATTGATGATGATGACATAGATTTATATTTATGTTCTTCGATAATGATTACCATATTCTATAACAGCACCTTCATTCATTACAATAGTTTTTGTGGCATTACGAATAGTAGACAATCAATGAGTAACAACAATAGTCTAAAGAGCAAAATTTTTTGTTAAATTTTTAACCCAAAATCTAATCCTAGAAATATTTACCCAAAATAACGCCTCAGGAAGTTATTTTGGTTAAATAGTCTAAATGTCAGCTTCAGCTTTCAAAACAAATATTTTTAACTCAGTTCTATTTTTAGAGGTTTTATTCAATGCGTTTTGAACAATTTTTTCACTTATAGAACCAAGAGCACTAGTAGCTTCATCTAGCAATAGTATTTTTGAATCTTTTACAATAGCACGAGCAATAGCGATATGTTGTTTTTGACCTCTAGGCAAGAGTATTTCACCCTCACCAACCATCGTTTCATACTGATTAGGAAGTCTTACGATAAATTCGTCAGCATTAGATATTTCACAAGCATTTTTAATCATTTTATATTTTTCCTCGTCAGACATGCTTTCATATATTGAGCCAATTAATCCATGTGCAACATTATTAACTAAAAAAAAAATCAATTATTAACTTCAAAGTAATCATTTTAAAATTAATTAATATCCACAAATTGTATCATTAAAAAGTACAGGTTCTTGTTCTACAAGACTGATTTGCTGACGGAGCCATTTAATATTAAGAGATTTAATATTATTATCAAGAATAATTTCTCCAAAGTCAGGATTATAAAACCGTAGTACCAGCAAAATAATCGTACCTAAAAATAAATACTCAAACTTTT
This sequence comes from Racocetra fulgida, assembly GCA_910592135.1. NCBI lineage: Eukaryota > Fungi > Glomeromycota > Glomeromycetes > Diversisporales > Gigasporaceae > Racocetra > Racocetra fulgida. Next base: position 10,195 of record CAJVPZ010003053.1, on the reverse strand, counting down.
ATCAAGAAATTTAAATATAAGGGTGATTACTGTACATACTCTTTCCTGAACCAGAAGCACCAACAATAGCAACAGATGTCCCAGATTTAATGTCCAATAAGATATTATCTAAAACTTTAACATTAGGCCTAGAAGGATAACTGAATGAAACATTTTTAAACTGAATATGGCCTTCAACATGGGCAGGAATTTCACCATTTGGTGAGGCAGAATCGATCGGTAGAACAAGACCAATATTTCCAACTGCAATCGCAAAAGCCTGTAAATCTGGTGCAACATTTGCAAGAGAGAATGCTCCAATAATCACAGGAAAAAAAGCATTTATCACCTTAAATAAAGTGTTAGCTCGAATTAATTCTATAAATGAATACTGTCAAGAGAAAAACCTGTTATCAGCTTTCAACTATATTTTGTACTAGACACAATCAAATAAATTGAGTAAATTGAGTCCAGTACAAAATATAATTAAAAGCCTAATGACAGGTTTTCCCTTGACGGCACTTAAATAGAAAATTTCTAATATAAAATAGAGATAAAAACCTGACCAGGGGTCATTTCATTTGCAAGAATTAAAGTTGATCCATACCAGAAGGCTAAAGAATAGGTTGTATAAATAAAAAAGAAAAAAGATCCAAGACTAACTTCTTGTAATATTGACTTTTTAATTCCTTCATTTTTTGCATTTACTAAATAATTATCATAAATGTTTGATAATTTCTCTTGAATACCAAATGCCATGGTAGTTCTAATGATTGATTCCTCTGCAATTTTTTCTGCTAAAGAATAATTGTCCAAACTTCGTTTAGCAAAAATAGCAATAAATTTATTTATTATGGCACTTGTAATTCGATCAATAAAATCAAACAACAAATAACTAAATTTATTTTTCACCTTATAATGAATTGCAAAGCAGTAATAAATTGAACCGTATACTATAAATAAATAATAATTTTTAATGTTAATTAAATCTTGAACATCAACAATTAAAGTATTTCAAACTTATTTACTTGAAATGAAAGAGAAGCCTTTTCACTGATGCCATCTTGAATTAAATAAGTATCATTTACAATGCGAGTAGTAATTTCACCTGCACAATGTTATCAAAATAAGCAATGTTTTGTCGAAGGATGGAGCGAGGATATCTTTCACGAATTTTTCGTGTAATTCTTTAAAGAAGTAAGTAAATAAAAAGAGCTGACAAATAGTTTATATATAAATACTCATATCTTCTATACTATTATATCTTTCTCCAGTGTATACCCAGGTTGCCATGTAAATATAGGTAGCAACAAATGTACTGATTGCAATATATATTAAATACAAGGAGTACTTGCTAATTTGGTAAGAAAATTCATCTTCGGAAATATTATGGTTTTGAATGAGAGTAAGGTAATCTATCATTTTCCCATAAATAACTGCCATTAAGGGCTATTTAAAAGAAATACATATATTAAGCCTAATTATCAAGTTGATTATCTTATGAAAGGTATGGTAAATAAAATACTATGGCAACATCAGCGATACTAGAAAACATCAGACCGACAAACATTATCAGAAAATCAAGTTTTGTGGCAAATCGATATAATTGACCATAAGTTGCTTTTGTTCTATGCACTAAATTTTTCTCAATTTGTATCGCAGCAATTCATTTTCAAGTTGGTATTTTGAGAAAATCTAAATATCTGTAAAATATATTGTTTTCACAAACTATTTAATTTTTCAATTTTTAAAATTTGAATTTTTGTTTATGTTTAATTAGATAAAGTAGTGGCCTGATGATAAAACTTCCATTTTGTATATATGAATTCTTATAAATTGAATTAAAATACAAAATTGTTGTGCTTAAAAGAATACACTAATAACAGTTTATTAGTGATGTTTAACACATATTGATTTACTATTATATATTAATAACTTATTAACTAAGAGATTAATTAACGTATCTACTAATCTATTAATCGAGTAATCGATTTTTAATGATCAATTACATTTTTTGCCTCGATTCATAACAATAAAAGAAAAAAAACTGTATGAAGCTTCATTCAAATTATAAAATCAATTGAAGACATCAATTGATTATTTTAGAACTTGTAATTGTCACTCTGGAGGGCTATAATTAGCTGATAAACACCAATTCCCCAAGACTTCTAATGCTAATTCTAACCAGTTAATATTGACTTCAATATTTAAGAAACAAATTAAATATTCAAAAAATAATTACACATATAAAAAGAACATCTTTAAGATATTAAAGAAGTCTTTATTATAATATTTGCCATCATATTCATGTTAAAACTTCGTATAATTTTTAGAGGAACAAGTATGCAATTGCAATTGCAAAAAGTTGTAATTCTTTTAGAAACTGATAGTTATATAATGCAAACTAAAATTGAATAGTGTTAATTAAAATTTCAATTCATAGTGTTAATTAAAATTTCAATTCATAACAATAAAAATTAAGATTGATAATTGTAGTAGTTATTAAAAATTATTTTATGAAATTACTTTATGAATTGAAGTTATAATAAATCTAATTCAACTATATAAGAACAAAAATTGGTTAGATAAAACGAAACATGGATGAACTTCTGTGTAAAGCCACGTTTTTGGCAGCACTTGAGGATTATAATTATGGAAAGTACAAAACTTCTTTTAAAAAATTTGAAGATGCAGCATATAATTATAAAATAAATACAGATTATAAAGATAATGCAAAATATTATTTGGTATTGCATTATAAAGACGGGAGCTCTATTAAAAAAAAATGATAATAAAGCTTATGACCTCTTTAATCAAGTTGCCTAAAGTCATTCAACATATAATGATAATGCAAAATATTATTTGGCAAAATGCTACGAATTTGGGCTAGGTGTTAGAAAAGATTACAAAAAGGCTTTTAACATCTATTTAGATCTTTTGGGAAGTAAGTCACAATATTATTTTAATGGAAATAGTACTGAAAAAGATTACAGAAAAGCTTTAGATAATGTTAAATTTGAGCTGGCAAATTGCTATGAAAATGGTAGTCAAGGTTTTACTAAAGATGTTGATAAAACCTGCCAACTCTATTTAGATCTCTCAAAAATTGAAAAGTATCAAATTCATGCTTCTAAATGGCTGGCAAATCATTATAAAAATAAGGATGATGAAAAGTATTATTACTACTATAATTTAATTCATTCAAAAGAAAAGAAAAGATAATAATATAATAGTTGTAAAATACAATTTGACTATTTTTCTTCTCTTTGATTAAAGCTTTTTTAGTTGAGTTATTAATAATGTTAATAAAATTATACAATGTGAAATGAATTTAAATCCACATTCAGAAATTGTACCCAGTGACAAATTTTAAATAATGTATCTTCTGGTCAAAATCTCTACACGATAACCATAGTTTGTGACAAATAGATCAATTTTTGACCAAAAATTTGATAAAAAGGAAGGTTTACATCTACGCGACTATCAATATAAATAGAGAGATATCAATCTGTTTTAACATTATACTATCACAAATAATGTCTGAACAAGTTTACAAAGTTTACAAAGAATTTGAGTTTACAAAGGATTTGAAGGTAAAACAAACTATATTAAAATTCTAAACCATTTATTTAATGTTGATTGCGCAATAAATGATTATGACAAAGTCTTTAAGATTCCTCGAGAAATTCAAAATTAAGGCGATAATTTGACTAAAAGTCAAGTCCAAAATAAAATGGGATTTCGCTTACTTTGTGGTTATGATTGTCATACTAGTGCAAACATTTGGTTTAGAACTTAAGAGTCAAAAAAGATTTGGTGCAAGCAAAGCTAGTAGAAATAATATAAGATATAACCAAGATTAAAGATGTTAGTAAGTAATTTCACCTATTAGTGTAATTGGTTAGGCATGCAATATTATTATATGTAACTAATAACAAATCTATATATATTGTTTTTGTGATTGGTTAAATTTTTATTTTTATTAAATATATATTATAAAATCTAAATTATTTTAATCAAATATCTTCTTTTATTTGTTTTATATATGCTCTTTAAAGTTAATCTGATATAAAGCTCTTAGTCCGCTTTAATCTTAAAAAAAAACTATTTGGTTATATATAAAAATAGAGTTCCGAAATTAATAATCTTGAAATATATGTTTTTATGTTAAATAATAACAATAAGTTATTCAACAGTTGAGTAGTCAAACTATTAACGTGAGTCAAGTTACAAGACACTTGAAAAAACAGTTTGGTAATCATGACTATGTCAGAGAACAGCTTGCTATACTTAAAAAGAATAATGAAGATTTAGAAGCTTTAGTTTCTGCTAGAATATTCAAATTACAATCTTGATGCCAAATCGAGTGGTTCTCGAGGAATTAATATTTCGCTTATAAGAACTGATGACGATTGGTTTTATTAATTCATTTGCTTGGTTACTAGTTATTGGATAATTGATAAATATCACGATATTAACCAATCATATTTTTTTTGTAAATTTACTAAAATGGATAATTAATAAACATTGCGATATTAACCAATCATATTTTTTTGCAATTTTACTAAAATGGATAATTGATAAACATCACAATATTAACCAATTATATTTTTTACAGAAATGGATAATTGATAAACTTCGCACCAACTTTTTAAAGATCTCTTTTGTATCAACTCATATTCCATCAAAATTAACTTCGGATGATGAAGCGTATTGCATTCATTCTTTTTCTTTTGTTATTCAAAACATTCAGAGGATTTCTCTTTAAAAAAAACTTATAAGCAAAAAAATGAACAGAGTTAGGATCATTTAACTAAAATTTCTTTCCCAATTATTAACATTCAAAAATTCAATATCATTCATAGGAATGGGATTATTAGGTTATTCTTTAAGGTTTATACTTGAACTATTTTTTTATTTAAATTTTAAACTTATCAACATTATATTAATTACTCTTAAATACTTGTTTGAAACTAGAACAACTGAATACTAATTTCATTTCTATTTTATATGCATTGCTTTAAATAATAAACACTAAATTTACTATTGATAAACGACTGCGTAATTGGCTTTGAAATAAATTTAAAGTCAGAGTATAGTTCCACACTTTCTACCCATTTGTTTAAAGAAGGGACGAACTCTTCAGAAATAACCCATTTAAATCTTTATTCATATGATGTTTTTGGATTATTTCTTTATATTCTTCCATTATACTTTTATCCAAAATTAAACTTCTTGAAAAGCTTCCCTAAAAAAACAAATATAATTTAGATAAATGAATTTGATTATCGTAATTATATTTACTGGTTAAAATTATCTATGGTTACCTTGAGAAAATCAATTGTATCATTTTTAAGATAAGAACGAGCCCACTCATAAGATATATCAATAACTTCTATTCTTAATGGGTCATTGCCATCAAATTTTGTTAAATCTGTCTTATTTAAAGTTTACAGTGCATTATAAATATCATCATAAGCACTGCGTGCTTCATTTGAATATTTTAGATCTGACCTATTTCGAGCCTAATTTAAAAAATAAAATACAATATTTACACTGTACTAAATAAATAGAAAGTAACAGTAAATTTAACAGTTGATAGTACTTTCCAATAGACTCTTTAAATTTGAAATATGTATACAAATATCATTTTGATCCTCATTTTCACATGAAGTAGAAGAAATAGCAAGTTTATTATTTTCATGTAAGGAACTTATTGCTAATAAGGTAGCTTTTACCTAATTATGAATTAAGTGTTAGATAAAATTTCTTCATCAAATAATTTAAATAATGAAAAAATTAAGTCAGAAATATTGGCATACCTTTTTAACTTATTAGATAACAAGGCCAGCCCAAATTCAGAATCCCAAATAATAGTTGGTACAACAAGGTCAACCCTACTTCGATGATATTTTAAACTAGTTTAAAAACATCCCCTACTGAGTCGTGCTCATTGCAACAATTCATAACAGAATTCTTACTAAGCTGTGCTTGTTACATGAATTTAATGTAAAATCTATCATGCTATAATAGTATAATCTGATTAAAATAATATTTACTGTATCTTCAGGCATTTCCTTTAAAACATTTAGTCTTTCTTGTTTTTGAATATCAAGTGAAGTATCTTGTAAAGCATGTTCAATTGCGTCGTAAAAACTTTTAATTTCTATTTTTACATCTCCAGTCCACGTTTTTAACTCAATTCTACTGTGCAGAATAAGTGTAGGATCAAGAGATTCTGTAGGTACAATTTGAAAATTTATGTTAGACATGATAAATCGTGATTAAAGATTATCAGTATTGGAAAAATATATTGATATCTAAAAATAGATTAACCAATAAAATTGTAAAAACAAAAATCACGAGGTTCTGCATACTAATCAGATTAATTTAACGAAATCTTTAGAATACATTATTATTACATTATTACTACATACTTGATTTATACAAATTAGAATTAAACTTCATATTTATATAATACAAAATATTAAAAATTGTTATAAAAAAATACATTAATACAGCTGACTCTGGATATACCGAACTGCATATTCTGGGAGTTTTTGATCGGTATAGAGTGAGTTCGTTATAGAGCGTACTCTTTCTATACCAAACAGTTCGGTATACAGAGCTAACCAAGAAGAGTTCAGATGCAATATATAAAAATTTACTATCATTATAACCAGCCTAAACTATGATAAATAATCGGTTTTGATATATATCGAATTTAAAAAAAGCAACCCCGAAAAAAAACTATAAAACAAACACCAATTATCAAATTACTTTAGTATGCTGTGGTATCAAAGGTGCTGCTATTTGAATGAAGCGTTATAAATAAATAAAGCTCAGTTATTTCATTCTTGTGATATCGTTGAGTAAGTATTCATATTCAATTCCTTAATCTTTTTAATCAATTCATTTTTAATTTTGACCTGTTAAGATATTTTTAAAAACTAAATAATTTATGTCAATTGGTTATTTAATTGCAATATACAACATGACTATAAAACCTAAATAAAATATTTATTTAAGGCAATTAAATAAAAATTTATTAAAATAAGTTAATTCACATAAATCAACACTTTTAATTATATTTCCAATTCATTTACTCATTTGCAATATGTAAATTTTAACAATATCCAAAAAAATTTAAAATAATTCACTAACTGAATTAAAAATTGTGCATTATTAACAAAAATTTGGTAGGAAAAAGACTTGGATGTAAATGATTACGATTCACCAGGATGGTCAGAATGTGAAGAGTGGTATGGAAATAAAGGGGAATTATATGAATATTGTGGTTGCTCCGTGTGCAAATGGAAAGGCGACAGAGATCACATCTGTCCGCCTCTAAATCTGTTAAGAAACGTTATGTGGCATTCCAAACTTTTTGGCGATAACTTGTCATTTCTTTTTGGTTTGTGTGGGTGTGTGGTTGTGACCATTTTGCCCACAATGCACAAAAATATTTTATAAATTATCGCGGGGTCAATATAAATCAGATTTGTATTTGAAAACTCAATTTACATCATTTAGGTTTAAAGATAAATATTCTTGATGCTTGATGGTGAAAAAGGAATAAATAAGTTGACTCGTGTCGAATTTGGCCAATCAGAATGTTGATACTATTAATTAAAGTTGAAATCATCTTGTGTAACTTGAATTATGGATAGTTCTTGAAATAGCGATCAGAAAGAAAATCATTACTTAAATAAAATCACAGTAGTGAAAGTACTGTTTACTGTCCCAACAAACCAAATTTTTAGAAAGATATTTTGACAAACTTGATCAAATTCAATGACATTTTTTTTATTTTGATTCTATAAATAGTAGTGTTTATCAAATGAAATAATAGTGTTCATCAATTGATTGGTGTGATCTTAAATAATATACAATTTAACGCGATAAGAATTAAGTGACATAACGTTTTCTCTGGTTAAATTATTATCAATAATATTTAAACAATTAGCTATATGTATAAATTGGATATCAATTTTTTCAGAAATCAGAAATCACAATTGTAATGGAACAATTTAAACTTGATACATTTGAGACTGGAATCTTCTTGGCTGGGATACTTGTTAGTTTGTTATTGTATTTTACTATTATCTGTTTCATTATACAAAAATCCAATTGCTCAAATCATTATGATTGGAGAAAGAAAATTGACAATTTTTAAAAACTTTTTTTGAGCTTAATTAATATAAAAGTTCTAGAAACATTTTCACTTTACAAAATTAAATTGGTCTTAGCAAAAAGACTATAAAATCTCACAATTGGCCTAGCATAAACAAGATCCCATCAAACCATATAAAATATATATCGAATTTAAAAAAAAACCAACCCTGAAAAAAAACTATAAAACAAACACCCAATTATCAAATGACTTTAGTATGCTGCGGTATCAAAGGTGCTTTAGTTGTGGTGCCAAAGTTGTTACTCAATTAAACCCTTAAATTTAGAGGAAATTTTTAATGTAAATATTAATACCACTAAGATTTTGATGTAGTTAGAATAAACATTTTAGGGTCTTGTTTATCTGAATGAATTGTTATAAATAAATAAAGCTTAGTTATTTCATTCTTTTGGTATCGATGAGTAAGTACAGTATTCGTATTCAATTCCTTGATTTCTTTAGTTAATTTATTTTTAATTTTGACATGTTAATAATTTATATCAATTGGTTATTTAATTGCAAAATACAACATGACTATAAAAGCATAAATAAAATATTTTATTTAAGGTAATTAAATGAAGAAAGTTTACAATTTATTAAAATAAGTTAATTCACATAAATCAACACTTTTAATTATATTTATTATATTTCCACATTTGCAATATGTAAATTTTAATAATACCAAAAAAATTTAAAATGATGCACTAAATACACTAAAAGTTGTGCATACTATAACATGTTCTTAGCACTAGAGACTCATTGTAATATCAATTATGAGTGTCTTGATATGCTTATTGAAGTAGCAGAAATTTTGCAAAAAGAGTTTGATAAAACAGTTGAACAAAAAGAAATCAAAAATGATCTGAGAAAACTAACAAGTAAACTTAATATTCATAGCAGCTATTTTAGAAATCATAATAATTACAAAGTATTAAAATCTGTCAAAAATTACCTTTTTAAACAAGGCTATTACATTTTTGAAAGGATAACACCATTGCTTCGATTTAGAGATTATCGAGGAACTGCTAATGAAATTGTAAAATATTTTAATAATTATGCTTGTATAATTTATAAAGGAAATTTAACTAAACAAAGATACCAACTAAGAAATTTACTATTACTAAATTCATCAAAGCATCACATGAATACTTTACAAAATTTGAAAAAATTGCGTCACAAAAAATATAAAAAAAATTCATGGCAATCAAATTGACAAATCAAATAAATCTAAAATAATTACATATATTTTCTGAAGATTCATTCTAATTGTATAACTTCACTTCAAATTTCCTAAAAAATCGATGAGCTTACATACTTAATAATTGTAATATGTTCTTCATATTTTTTATCATAAATTGTGAATAATATGTGACATCAGACTAACACATAATTTTTATCCAATCCAATTGTAAGACAGTGTTCAAAATCGCAAAGGAAATTAGCCTTGTCATTTAATAAAAGTTTTCGATACAAAAATTTGACATTGTATTGCATGTAAAATTATGGAAGTACAATCTAAATTTCTATTTAATTATTAGAATTCTTTTTGATACCTCCCAAATCTTTACTATGCGTTGTACCAAAACACCATGCTCTGTTGTGAGTATTAACAAACAATCTTCTAACCATCTAAAATGGATAAAATTTCACCGATCCGTTTATCAATTTTTTTTAATTGTTCATAATATTTCTCAGAAATGAATTGTAATAATGTTTAGCTTCATCAACATCTGTAAGATGAATAACAAAAAGACTAACATTTTCGAATTAATCTATTGAATGATCTCTTTAAATTTATTCACAACATATAGAATTAAAATAAAAAAATTTATCTGATTTAATAATACATTGTTTAATTATTTAAATTAGAATAATACTGTCAATAATGAGTGTATTATAAAAGAGAATTATAGCTAATTACAAGTTTTTTTTTTTTTTTTTTTTTTTTTTTTTGTGTCTTTCTTTTTTTTATTTTTTTTTTTCTTTTGTTTTTTTTGTTTCTTCTTTATTTGTTGGTTGTCTCCCTTTTTTTTCGGCTTGTTT
>CAJVPZ010003052.1:0-11503 GCA_910592135.1 Racocetra fulgida | reverse complement strand
TTTATTTAATTATTTTGGTTTTTTATAAAAGTAAATCAGAGCCAAAAAAGTGCAAAAATGCAGGCAAATTTGCTTGTATTCTATTACAATCTAAGGAATATATAGTATTACTGTCTTTAAAAACAACAACCTATATATATATTAATTTGTAATTTAAATCATTTTTAAATATTTTGAGTATTTCTTCTATAAATTATATTATATCTATAAAGTTGTAATTAAATTAAATTATGAAAGTTAAATATAAATAATTTTTTAATTCTTTATTTAAATACAAAAACAAACTTTCAAGATTGTTTTAAGTTAACTGATGAGGATTTTTAACTTTCTATACAAAATAAATAACTAGTTTTACTGACTTATTTACTTTAGCTAAAAAACATCACTATATGTAATTTTTTAAAATAATTAAAACTAGATGTTTTGAACTATGTATTCAAAGCCTTTTTGATTTTACTAACTAGTAAAAAATTTTTTTTCAAATTGTATAACATTCATAGAAGAAAAAGCATGTAAGAGCCAATCATATTTAAGAATTTACTTGTAGATCATCCTAGAATGTGATTTCCTTATTTGATATATTTTCATACTATATTTGGAATGGTTATCTTTGTTGAAAAAAAGGGCAGTTAGTTTATTTTTATGTTGAATTTTTTTTTTGGATTTGTATTATGTATGCTTTTGAAGGAGTTTCTATTTTAAGAAAATGCCAATTATATATTTGTCTGTAAAACCTAAATTTTACCTTTAAATTTTTTGTTTATTTTTAGATATTAATTACTAAATAAACAATGTCATGTGATTATAAAACACTGATTAACCAATTTAATTTAATTGAATCATCAATCTTTGGTTGTCAATCTATTTTTAGAACAAGAACATTAAAAAATTAGTTTATATTCAAGTTAAAATATATTAATAAATTATTATATTAACATAGGATAAAAAGTGAAATACATTTGGAAACAGATACTTTAATTTAAATCTTTATTTGTGCTAGTAATACAAATTCAAAAAAAAGAACATCTAAAGTGAAACAGATTTTTATAATATATATTTTATTGAATTAACATTAGAGTTAAAGTCCTCTTATATTGGGGTTAGATTAGGTTTTAGATTTTTCGTTTTTATTCCTTGCTGGTAATCATTAAAATTCTATAATTTGATTGGTCAGATATCACGTGATTCTACTCCACTTTAGACAACCCCCAAAAAAAGGGATAGGTTAAAGCAGAAAAAATTTTTGATGATTGACAGATGATCAACCAATCAAATTGCGAAAGTTTGACTGATCCAGATCATCTCGAAGAAAACAAAACAAGCGAAAAATACAAGAAACGGTAGTCTAAACCTGCTTTGGTACATAAATAAAAAATGTCGGGAAGACAATTTTACCTATAAGACTTACTAAATATAACACAAACGACCCTAATCTAAATAAACGTTAAATTAGATAATTTTTCAAAATTCCCTCCGCTTTAACCGACCACCAAAAAAGGAAAATTTTCTATGTAGATCGCAAGATCAGGTGCAGTCTTTGTGTAACGTGAGATCGAAGGCTTTTTCAAAACATTGCCGGTAACTCAAAATTTTGCTTAAAAAATGTTCTAATAAAAAAATTCCTGGCCAAATTTTACTATACGACTCTTCTTATATGAGTGCGTGAGAATAAAAACCTGGAACTGATTATAATGATTTACTATGATCAGTTACTGGTTTTCATTCTCACGCACTCATATCAACATTAACCCTAACTCTAATGCTGGTCAAAATTTCACGTGTTTTTAGCAAAATAACAACAAACGAATATTTACTATTGGCACGTGATTTATGTCACCAGCGCAAATAAGTAAACCTAGTCCATCACCCAAATAAGTAAATCCGTCAGGAGGTATAGTTACACTAAATATGCAAATGTGATTGACATATTAAAATAGCTGTCAATTTGTACTACATTGCTAAAGTATAAATTCTCGTCTCATCTAATAATAATAATCTTAAAACGCGTCATGTTTATGTCTAATGAGGAAGGTGAACGAGAATTGAATGCAACTTATCGATTTCTCGCGGGGGTCTAACATAATGATAATTCAACAGTTTCATGAATATTTCGTTCGTGCGTCTCCCAAATGGAAACTTCTTAGACTTCTTAAATAAATGTGAAGCGGAACAATTCGATCAGAAAATAGGGCTATATATTAGGTTCTTGGAAAAATCGCTAATAAGGAAAAAGATGAAAGACAAAAAATGCACAAATCCTGCTTGAAAAATATAGAAAGGTGAGTTAGAACCTTTAAGGATTTTCTGGTTGTGGCAGGGATCTAGAAGGTTGCTGTCATTCAAGCCTAGAAGGTGAACCACGAAGTTAGTGTTAGGGCAGCTGACCTACATTGGCTTCCGGGTCTTGTAGAAAATCCTGATAAGCAAAATCCTGACAGGTCTAAATCCCGTAATCATAATACTGAAAAGTTATTTTCCTGAATTATTAGTTAACTGAAAATTAAAATCCCGAAAAAAAAAATCTTGACAATCTATAATCCCGAATTAATTAAATCCCGACATTTATTAATCCTGAAATGGTAAAATCCCGACAGTTAATAATCTTGAAATAATAAAATCATGACAGTTAATAGCCATGAATGGCAAAATATTGAAATACTAATTTTAGAATTTTTTATTTGTCAGGATTTTAGTATTTCAGGATTTTGTCTGTCATCCCTATAATAATGAATAGTTGGGGGATAAAAAATTGCCGTAACAATGGTGTCGAGTGGCACATAAAGTGACAGATATTGATGCAGTACGTACGTATAAGTTTTGATCTTTTTTACTAACTTGCCAGTGTGATTTCAGCGGGTAAATTTTGTAATCATAGGGACTTAGTAAGCAATCCTTCTCTCTTACATCTTTAAACATGAAGACAATAAATAAAAAAATTCAAAATATGTAATTAAAAATGTACGCATAGATGCGATTACAAATACTATAGTAAACTATAGTAAAACAATTTTTGGACACAAAAATTGGTGGCCCGATATGAATTTATACACCCGATTCCAATATTTTTGCTTTTTACCATCGGATTTGTTACCGAACTGATAAGATGATAATCACTGATCTTCAAAGATAGAGAGAAAGAATTTATCATTTCTATATTTCTTTAAATCACTTTTATAATAGGCTAACCTTTTTTGTTACGTTCTATAAAAATCATTAAACACGTCACTATTCTGATACTAGATAGCAGTGTCGTCGTGCAAAACCAGGAATGGATAACTGAAGTTAAAAGTGTTGCATGCCAAAGTATTTTTGACAATGATGCTACAATTCATAATGGTACAGTATTGGTATCTCAAATCGAGACCTCAATTTGAAATTCAATCTATCAAGAATGCAATTATTATTACTCAATCAGATGAAATGACTTTATTCAAACACAATGAAAAGCACATGAAAATCTATTCACTATTGTTACAGGCTCTACCTCCTATGACTAAATATTACATCTCTAAGGAAAACAATGCTATTTGAACTAACTGGATATAACCCACTCTTAACGTATTGATGATACTACAACTTATAATCTTTTACCAAACTACAATGTCTAAATATACGAAAACATGTCTTCAAGGAAAGATCCATGTGGTTTCAAAGAGAATATTATGTAGTCAAATCATGAATTGATCAAGATGCTAAGTTCAACAAAGGGTTTTGTACGGCTATTGCAAATGCAAAGTCCAAAATCTATCTTACGAAAGTCTTTGTATTGTTACTATACCCGCAGATATACAAAAAAATTTTACACTTTCCAAACTTAACTAATATAAATTTTAAAATTTCACGTTCATTATGTCTAGGGATCATTATAAAGAAGTTCGCTTCGACTATAATTGGGTTTTTAAACGAATCTGCATTCATGAACCAATTAATACAAATTAGTAATTTGTATGAAGTTATAAAAGATTGTAGAGTTCTAAAATATACTCTAAAATATACTCATGAGTTAAATATCAGCCTGTCAAAATACTGCACACTTTTGTTATAGTAAACTCTTAATATAATAAAGAGTCTTGAATTACGGAATTATTAAATTTCAACCGTATATAGTAAATTACATTAATATCCTCTCGATATAAATTATTGTAAGGACTTCATTATAACGTGAGTGAGTTGTAATCTCTTCTTGTGTTTCTATAGATGCGACTACCTTTATTTTTTGTTGAATAAAAAGAAAAAAAATCGTATACAGTTAATTTTCTATAATGAATTGACAATTCTTATAGTAAAAAATTTTTAAAAATTCCTAAATTTCTATACCGAACTCTATAGTAAATTTGTTAAAAAAAGTTCAGTATAAAGAAAGTCGATTCTCACATTGACGAAATTCAGAATTAGTTAGCGGATTTGGTATTTACAGTATACTTCAAATAAGTAGAGGATGGTGCGTTAGAATTACTTTTTTTGATGCAGCAATGGTTAGTGGTTTATATAAATATCAAGAATATAATTTATGCAGCATCCAATTATACTAAACGCACATGGCTTTCTATAAGTAGTGTGACCGTACAGTGCGAAAGTATCTTTATATAGCATGCATATATATGTATTTTCGTACAGTATCGTATCATTTCGAAATTTATAAAATATACGAAATTAATTTCTATACAGTATACTATATATATATATGTATATTCATTTCAAACTCGCTAATTATTTATTTGCACATAAGATATAGCATTATGTAGTTTATTTGCATTTATTTGCATTAGCATCTTATACAAAAAGTGCATTTTTATCTAATACTTAAGCAAAAATTTTAGTATTTAAAAATTGTTATAAAGAAAAATTATAAGTGATTCCACATAATAGCGTACGATTAGCACGATCATTTACAAGTTCCATAATTCTTTGTTCTTGCTTAATTATTTTCTGATTTTGTTTTGGTTGTGGATCACCACGTATGATCTTTTCAATTTCAAGCTCAACATGCCGTTGTTCTTTTTGAAACTCTTGAATTATTGCATAAACCCCTATATGTAACTGACCAACTAAGGTCTCAAAACGGCGGTGTCAAACCTCCACCTTATTATGTGTTCTTGGAAAATCTAAATGAAGAGAATCATAAACTGACCATAGCAGTCGATCGAGATGTTACGCAAATCAGATGAATAAATTTTTTACTATGAAATTTGAGTGATCAACACTCATGAGAAATTTGATTTTCATAGTAAATTGCAACGGTTAGCTATTTTCAATCATTGTTTTCAGGGGTTTCCTAAAAGGAAACAACACTCACGGGATGTAGTAAGTGTTCAGAAAGTTAAAAATTATGCGATAAGTAAGCTTAAAACAAGATAAAAAAGTAAAATTAAAAGAATCTTGTTCACAAAGATAGCCTTTCGTTTCATATTCTATAACACTTAAGGTACTATAGATTTTAACATTTCACTGATTATGAAGGTATTTTTATGTAATATAAATATTCTTAACAACTTTACACTGATTTTAAAAGCTTTTTAACAAAAAAAGAACGAAGTACTAAAATGTTTTATTGTCAGGAATAAACTGTAGCCATTTATACTATGCAAACTTATAATTAGATTTATTAGAAAATAGTTTAGTTATACTACAGTCGTCTTCCCATAAAATCACACAGTTGGGCACATAGTAAATTTTTTTCAAAATGTGCTTATATAGGAGTTGTGTTTATATGGAGGTCTTTTTCTTATAAATTAAATCAAAGTTTGGCCCAAACATAAATGTGATTACATATGATGTGATTATATAGAAGGTGACTATATGGAAAGACAACTGTATATAAATAATTAATAAATATGTATTACTGTATTAATTGAACTAATAAAAGATCATAATGTGTAAATTTTATTTTTTATTGAAAATAGTATTACTACATATGCTGTAAAAAAATGGTATTAAGCTAATTCACTAGTCATATAAATAAGAAAAAAGATGAATTTAACAAAAAAATAAGACACAAAAAATTAATTATTTCATAAACTATTGATCAGAATTGTAAAATTTTAGTACTGTTCAATTCATTTCAATAAAATGTATCAAATAATACCAAAATTTTACAATTTTGATTAATAGTTCATGAGATAATTAATTTTTTGTATCTTTATTTTTTTGATAAATTCATCTCTTTTTTTAGCACCAGATTTATATTACAAATTTTAGTAAATGTTGTTAATATAATAAATTATAATACAGCAAAAGCATAAATAATAGAAGAATATAATTTTATTATAAATATAGTTGCTATTTATTAAAAAAAAACCTTAGTAGCAAAATTATAATCTATATATTACAAAATGATTTTTCTTAATTTACTTTATATTTCTATAAGATATCCTTCTTTCAAAGATACATTTAACAAAAAGTTCTTATCTGTATACATCTAACAAGCTATTTTTCATATTAAGATTTTAAAAACTCCTATAAAAAAAGACAAAATAATTATCTATATTCAAAGAGGTTTTATATTACCTAATAATGTTAGTTTTTCATATTCTTTATACTGTTTAATTTATTAAAACTCTGACAATTTATTTGTTTTAATAAATATTATATATTGTAACTAAAACTTAAGGAGAAACTTTTAAAAATGTTAATTCATCAATTTGTATAATTTATAAAAATTATATAATAAAAAATTAGGTGTGATATCTCAATCAACTGATAAGTAAGGAGGAAAAAGAAGTTAATTATAAATAATAATACTATTTTTAATTCTTATTGTAATGTTTTAAAAATATAATTATATTCAAGGAATGTAGCAACTTAGTAAAGTTGGTAAGTTGTTGCATCTTCAAGTAGCAGGACAAGAGTTTGAATTCTACTAATAACAAAATTCAAATTTACGAAATATATTACAGCAGATTGTATAACATATTGATCAGATTAGCATCTGTAACCTTAGTCTTATCAACTCATATTAGGAGGTTGTAGAACATAGTATAGTATATAAGTTACACAAATCCTGAGTAAAACAGCCAAATTAATCTAAAAAATTAGAGAATATGGAAGTCTACTTGAGAAGTCTTGAGTAAAAAGGTAGCACAGATCTTTGATAGCACTATATATAGGATTATTATTTGAAAAACCAGACACCAGAAATAAATTGAACAAGAACTAAGTATTTGGCAAAAGCACTACACCAACCAGATCATCAGATAACCAAAGGAATAAAGATTCATTTAGAATATCAGAAAATACTTACTGGTCTCTTTTAGGCTATTTGGATTAGAAGTTTAGAGCACTGACAGTTAGTATCAAAGTATTGTTGATAGTCTGTAAAGTGAATACTAAGGTTTGGATAAATTTTGCAAGAGCAAGAAGTAAGTGATAATAGCAGAGATAAAATATCACAAGTACTTGGCTGCAGCCTAGATATAAGTTAGTAAAATCTAGGTGATATATTTATAGAATATAGACTGCTCTAATAGGTTTACCATAAGGATAAAGTAGTTCCAAGAGGCTTTAGTGGCAGTTTCTTTTTGAAAGATTATTTGATAGCACTAAGTTGATCAGAGAGTTTAAATAGGAGATCCACAGACAGATCTCAGATATAACAAATGGCCGTATATCTGTCAGTTAAATACTGACTCCCACCTATACATACTGATGAAATTATTTTAGATTTCAGAGTACGAATTAAAATTTGAAGATAAAATTGTTTTTGACCTATTTTACTTAAAAGACAAAATTTTTTGACACTTTTTTTTAAAAAAACGAAATTATAAGGAACATAACTATCTAAATTAAATTTGCTATTGCATATAAAAAATTTCAAATTGCTCTAATAGAGACAAAATAGAGGTTTTTTAAAAACCTATTTCGGTGGCATATATACTTCTGCCCAAAGTATTCTGATCTAGAAGTTGAGTTAAATAATTGGGTATGTGTATTGAGGGCTGAACTTAAAGCAGTTATATGTAGCATGATTCAAGTTAAAGCCAAAACTTTGGTACAATCACAACAATTTTATTATTTTATCCTAATATTTTAACTTTTCAATAGAGCTATAAATGGTTAGACAGTTTTATGAATCATTATCATTTGAGCAATCGATGCTACACCACTATTTCACAATGTTTACCCAAAGATTATGAGGAAAAGCAACAGAAATTTTTAAGTTAGTTCTTTTTTTAACAAATGAAATATGAATATCCTTTAAAGCTAATTAGCAATATGGATGAAACTCCACTTTCTTTTAACTTGCTAAGTAACTTTACAATTGACGAAACTGGAATTTGCAGTATTAATATCAGAACCTGTGGATATAAAAAATCAAATTTTACTGTAGCTTTTTGTTGTATATCAAACAGTCCCAAGTTGCACCTGCTAATTATTTTAAACTTAAAAATGTATTATGACTTAATTTTCTAACAGAAGTAAAAATTAAAGCTAATAAAGAAGGTTGGATGAACACAAATAAAATGTTATTTTGGATTAAGAATATGTGGAATTACCATGCACCTCTTGCTGTTGACTCATGTTCTTTGTTAGTGATTGATTTATTTAGTAGTCATCTTGTAGACTCTGTTAAACAATGATTTAAGGAAAAGAAAACTGACTTAGCAGTAATTTCTAGTAGATTAATTTCTCAGTTATAATCATTAGACATAGCTAAAAACAAACTTTTTAAAGACAAGGTATTATATTAAAGCATTAAATATTTACTAATTTAGAATAATTATATAGCTGATTATATTAAAGAAAGATAAAATTGGTGATAGAAATTTAAAAATATTTGAGACCAACTATTTTTAAAAGAACAGCATTATGCTATCTAAATTTTTAAGATAAAAACGATTATTGGCTATAGAAATTTGGACAATTTGTTTTTATTTTACAACTTTTGTATTAATTTTAAGCATTAATTATTTAATAAAATATAGGTTCGTAATTATTATAATAAAATAGAGTGTGGTGACTTAATATAGTTGGTAAGTTGTCACACTTCCAAGCGGCAGGACAAGAGTTCGAATCCCACCAGTAATGAAATTCGAATTTGCAGAAATACATTACAGTAAAACTGTATAACATATTAATTAGGTCAACACTTGTCACCTTAGTCTCACCAACTCATATTGGGAGGTTGTAGAATATAGTGTAATATATAAGTTATATGAAGCCCAGATGAAGCAGCCAAATAAATCTAAGAGATTGAGGGATACAGAAGCCCACTTGGGAAGTCTTGAATAGAGAGGTTGCACAGATCTTTGATGGTGCTATATAAAGGATTATCATCAGGGGAACTGAACACTGAAGGCAAACTGAATTAAGACTGAATGTTTGATAAGCACTATACCAACCAGGCCTCTGGACAACCAGAGGAAAAAAAAATTCATTCAGAATATCAGGAGACACCCACTGGTTCCTTCCAGGCTATCTGAATTATAAGTTTAGGGCACCAATAGTTGGCATTGAAGTACTGTTGAAGTGGGTGCTAGGGTTTGGATGAACTTTGCAAGAGCAAAGAGTAAGTAATGTAGCAGAGGTATAAAGCCGCAAGTACTTGGCCATGGTCTAAGTGTAAATTACTGAAAATCTAGGTGATACATATGTAGGACATGGACCGCTCTGGTAGGTTTATTATGAGGATAAAGGACCTCCCTATATGGTAGTATGTGTCTGCTTTAAAGTCCTAAAGGGCTTTCATGGCAATTCCTTTTTAGGGAGAATATCTGATAGCACTAAGTTAATTAGGGTAGTAATACTTTCATTAATCTAACAAAGTCAGGGTGCTCACATAGTAGTTACTCTAGCATTCAATCTGTAAGTTTAATAAAATATGTCAAACCCCTAAGTGAGCACCTTAACATTAAAAAAAAAAAAAAATTATTATAATAAATAAATGGCTGAAGTAATTAAGAAGTTAATACCTATGGGAAATGTTAGAAACCTGCTTATAATATTGTTTTTCAATAGATTCAAAAAGCCTGGGACAAAATTGATCCAGCACTTATTCGATGCTCGTTTAAGTATTGTAAGATTTCGAACAATTGTAATAGCTCTGAAAACAAACAAATCTTTGATTATAGTTTCATAAAGGCAGTTAAAACTTCATCTCATATTATTGCTGAGGAAGAAAATTATTAAGAGTCTAATCAATCAGTTAGAAATCATGAAGAGTCTAATTAATTAGTTAAAAATTATGAAAGGCCTAACAAATTAGTTAGAAATTATGAAGAGTCTAGCAATTTGGTTAGAAATTGTGAAAAGTCCAGCGAATCAGTTGGAAATTATGAAAAGTTCAGTGAATTGGCTAGAAACTATAAAGTGTTTAGCAAATCAGCTAGGAACTATAAAGGGTTTAGCAAATTGGCTAGAAACTGTAAAAAGTCTAATGATTCAATTAGAAACTATGAAGCATCTGGTGAATCAGTTAGAAATTATGAAGGATCAAGTGACTTGGTTAAAAATCGTGATGGTAACAATAAGTTTGGTTAATATTTTGGTGAAAATAATCTTTTGGATTTTGGAGATGAAGATTTTGATATGCATTATAATAATTTAGAAATAGAAAACTATTCTATCTTCTGGCTTTAAAAACTTTAACAAATACTAAACAATCCTTTTTATTTTTCTTATTTACTAAATTTTTGGAGGCCAATTTTTTAGAGAATTTTAAATTTTTTTTTTAAAAAATACAAATACAAACCAAGTATAATAAATATATATGTTTTGCATATGCTTTTAATTAAAAACTTTAATTTATTTTATGATTTATTTTCATAATTGAACAAAACAGTATAAATCACAATTTCAAATATATCAACTATACTTAACATTATATAATTATACTTATAGATATTAGTATTAAGTTTTTAGCAAAAATTTATTACACAATTTAAATTTTTTTTTCTATGTGGCAAATAAAAAAATTATAAATAATTTAGAATTGTGTTTACTATTTATAATATTAAATTTCTGTATAACATCTGTATATCTATTTAAAAAAAGTGTACAAAATTTTATTTCTATATGCTGTGCACAGTTTGTATAGTGAAAGTAATCATTGGTGAAAGATGTGCACTATATAAATTGTAACCAATTAAGGTCTTAAAAACTTCAACCAATCAACAAAAGTTTTAGATATATCTGGATCTTTTACAATCATATACACACAATATATTTGATTAATCTCAGGTATAAATTGTAGAGATATACTAACAAGGAGGTACTATTTGCTGAAAATTATAGTGCTTATTTACAGCACTTAAAAATATATTATATGATGTATTAATAGATGCACATTCAAAATCTGTAATAATAAATAATAGATTTAGTACTATACTATATTATTTTGGTTGATCTATAATATAGGTAGGTAATCAATATAAACTAGTAGATTAGGATTAGTTTTTTATATATAACAGGAGGTATAATATAAGAATATAAATGTTAACCATATAATCTTCTAGAAATTTTACTGTATATATTTCTTGTATAACATATCTATTTATCACATCTATAA
>CAJVPZ010003051.1:0-11506 GCA_910592135.1 Racocetra fulgida | reverse complement strand
AATTCGATTGCTAATATTTGAAAAGTCCTTGAACATATTGAAGAAATGTCTGAAGTTAAGAAAAATAGTCATAAATGGGTTGTAGTTACTTGTAATAGTGTATCGTATCATCATATACTAAAAATGAAAAAAGATTTTCCTTGGCTTATATTAATTCCAGGTACTCTTTATGAAGAAATAAATATGCTGAAAGCATTCGTTAAGTTAAATTGGGATATTGACATAAAAGATTTTGCCGAATGTCAAAGATATTGAACAGAGAATCAACTTCAGTTTTTCAAAAAGTGTTCTGATCATCATAAGTCATGAGATTCAGTATGTAACATATATAGGTATGCCATGGCCTCTGAGTTAATGTGGCCATATGTCATTTTTAAAGAAAATCCTTCTGTTGAAGGTTATCTAAAATGGGCCCAAAATCAAACTGATTCTATATTTAAATTGAAGTATAAGCAATTTTTGTTTATTTGCAATCAATTATTAACTTTCGCACTAGAGTTTGTTTTAATAGGCCTTTACTAAGACTTGTGGCTAGATGAATGTTTGCACCTATTTGGTTTGCTCAGCACCATCCAATTTATCGATTAATCAAGATTTATGATGAAGAGCAAATGTTATGTTTAAGACCTGAGATTTATAACTTAATTCAAAAAAGAATTGTAACCTCCCAATCTAAACTTTCAAATCAACATCAAGGCTATGATACGATACTTGAAGAGATTAAAAATTTCTCAAGTCTTTAATTCCTCCAATACCTTCACAATGGTATTAGGAAATCATGGCTTATAATTGTACAAAGTTTGTGAAGTTATGTACTAATCTTTTCAATTTAATAGGATTTTCTGAAAATAAAGCCTATGAACCTCGAATACATCCTAGTTATATTTATGAATTACTTCGATTTCGAGCTCAGATAAAGAAATCTCAGTTTGTAAATCCAAATGTAAATAATTATATTTTTCAAAATATGAGTGAAGAATGGATGCTAAGTGAAGAAATGAAATGATTTAGTAAAATTGCGTATTCAAAGAAAATTGAGTTTATTAATGCAAAACTAATTAAAAAAATTTCATTAGGCATTTGGCATCCAATACCTATAATATGTGAAGAGGCAGACCTTCAAAAAACTGACAGTTCTTTAACAAGACCACAAATTTTATCCATCATTAATTCTTTAATTTCTCTTTTAGATGATGCAGATCGATCATGTTTTTGAAGTTTGTCAAATAAGTTTTGTAATAACTTAATAAGTATTCATCAAAAAATTAGAAATATATTAGCTAACAATGGTGTTAATACTAATAATGAAGTGTAAAATGGTTAAAGCAATTTTTTTATTGTATTTTCTGAATTTATTTTTGAAAAAATTATAGTAAGAAAAATTTTATTTTTTGTATAGATTTAATATTGAGCAGTAAAGTGCGGTATTGTTATTGTATAGGAATATAGAAAGTGCAATAGAATTATATATAATTATGCTGTAATAAACAAATGTAAATTCATATATAAAAATATTTTTAATAAAGATCATTTTAATAATAATTCAGTAATTGCAGAATGTAAAAGTTTTTTATTAATTTGTATTGAGTTAATTACTTTATAATTAATTTTAATTTTGGCTTTTTGGAATCCTTTTTTGTCATGTAGAAAACTAGATACATGCTTAAAGTAATTATGCACATATATTAAACTTAAAATTTATATATCAGTACTGCAGTATATAGTACACAAATTTTATTCAATTTTTTTTATTTATTTAGTATGATAATTAACAATTGAATTTTACACAACAATGATACAATTTTGTATTACTCAAAATAACATTTTGATGAAAAATGAAACAAGAACTGACCAATATGGAATTGAATGCCTATTCTAAATACCCAAATGTCTAATAATTATTATATAGCTCTACTCTAATCAATGTAAAGAATACCTCTTATGAAGAATGAAATAATAGCCACCAATGCGGAATTGAATGCCTATTCTAAATACCCAATTTCTAATAAGCATTATACTCCTCTATTCTAATCAATGTAAAGAATACCTCTTATGAATGATCAGTATTGACAAATAATAACAATATAGTAATATTAAAATAATGCTGTTAGTAAGATCATTGACAAGACAGCAAGAGTTATAAAAAATGATCACCTAGGTACTTCAGTATAGCAGTATTTGCTTAAAACCAGGCCTGACAATACTAATCCAGTAATCCGTTCTGGGGAATAATATTGACTACAGATTGTAAAACTAGAAGGCTTAAGCTAATTAAACCTTAATACTGTAGTATTTTTGGTATTAGGTTGGTAATTCTCTAACTCTTACAGTGCAATGACGATGGGATATGATCAAGTAAATGAGTAGCCCGAAACTCATATATAAGTGCACACAAGTAAATTTTTTGTATTAGCAATAATTAGACAGCAAGTAGTGTAATATTAGAACAACATTGTAGTTATATGTATATAAGTACATGCTTTTATTGCATTAAATTTCAAAAGTTTTTACTGTTTAATATTAAAACTGTAAAAGAATCGTATAACAGAATAATATATGCTCTTAATTTGATTGGTTAATCGTTGTAGTATGTGGAACAATCTGGAATGAAGTCTAGAATAATCTGAATAATAATCATTGTCATGGCTGAAGCTTGAAATAGCTGAAGCTTGAAATTAGGGAACTTGAGTTAAAAATATAAACTCTACCAAAATTTACTTATACTCTTTTATTATCAAAACTAACCCTAAAACCTAATCTAACTATTAAAAAAAGGTTAAAAAAATGCACCCCAAAATCTCTAAAAATTTCATATTAAAATAATTAAAATTTCAAGCTTCAGCTGTGACAATTATTGCTAAATTGAGTATGATCATCGATTACCAAATTTTGAAAAATTCCTAACTATAATAAGAATATATAAAGAATAATAAGGATATTATATTAAAAAACTAAAAAATTATACAAATTTATATAGTGTTATGTTTGTTATTAAAAATATTTTTGTCTTTTTTATTTGTCATAACTGTAATATTCAAAAAAAGTGCTACTAATTAATTTTAATAAAAACAAATAAAAAGAAAATAAGTATTGAATAACAAACTACTATTTATTTAATTTTTATAATAAAATAAATTATTCTGAAGACTAATTTAAGAAAATAAACAAATTTAAAAAAATTAAACTAAAACTAGAAGATAATTAAATTTATCTAAAAAAATAAATATTAATTAAATATAAAAACACATACCAAACCAAAAGTCAAATTCAAAAACATATTTAAATAACACTTAAAAGCCTAGAAATATAGCAAATAAAACCTATCTAAAAAATAAAATAGATACTAGTAAATACAAAAAACTTAAAAAAAACTATACTAGAAGTCTTATTTCAAAAAAATTACTAAACTTATCTAAACGATATTCAAATTCAAAACCAAAATAGTAAAACCTACTTAAAAAATTAGCTTTACTATTAATTAAACTTAAAAACAATACCAAACAAAATAACTAAATTTAAAAAAACAAGCTAAGTTTAAAAAAAATATAAAAAAAAACTAAAGACTAATTTCAAAATATAAATAAAATCTACTAAAAAAAGAATATATTAATTATAATTATAAATAAAAACAAAAACAATACCCAAAACAGAAATGCAACTTTTAAATAGAAAAATAAAACTTACTTGAAGGTTAAATATAAAAATAATACAGTATCAAACTGAAAACAATATAGCATCAACTGAAAACTAATTTCAAAAAAATAAGTAAAATCTGTCTAAAAAAAGTAAATATTAGTAGATAAAAAGAAAACAAAACCAAACTAAAAAAAAGCTAATTTCAAAAAAACAAGCAAAACTTATCTAAAGATTAACTATAAAAATAATAAGAATGCTAAAACTGAAGACTAATTTTAGAAAGACAAGTAAAACCTGCTTACAAAAAGAAGTGAATATTAGTAATACAAAGAAAACAAAACAAAAATAAAAATTAAAACAAAAACTAATTTTAAGAAGACAAGTAAAATTAAAAGTAAAATATTATATTAAAATTAAAAATCTAATTCTAGAAAAACCTGCCTAAAAAAGTAAAGATTAAAAAACAAAAAACAATTTAAAATAAAAAAGCTAATTCTAAAAAAACAAATACAGAAAGACAAGCAAAGCTTGCCTAAAAAAATGGTGTTAGTGTAAATGAAAAAAAAACAAAAATAAAACCAAAGATTGAAAAGCTAATCCCAAGAAAACAGATAAAACTTATCTAAAGGTTAAATCTAAAAATACAATACCAAAACTGATGATTGTTTCTAGAAAACAAGTAAAATCAGTTTGAAAAAAGAAGTTGATATTAGTAAACACAAAGAAAACAAAAAATCAAAAATCAAAAGCTAATTCTAAAACATACAAAAATTGGAAAGCTAATTCCAAAAAAAACTAGCAAAAATTAAAATAGAAAAGAAATTTACGCTAGTTAAACACCAAGAAACAAAACAGTGAACGCAATAAATAACACCCACCTCAAAGGCGGTAAAACTACAATATTAAATAACATTAGCAGTTAATTAACGTGTTTAAAAAAAAAGATTATCAACTAGGAACTGGAAACTGGTATAAGTCCGGAGCCCATAACAGCATTCAATTAATGGCCCTAACCCCTGAAAAATCTGGTCATGTATATCGCAGATCAAAATTTTCAGGGGCGTTTCAAACGGAAAATGCCGAAACTACGTTTTTGATGCATCAAAATCATAATTTCAGTCATCAAAGCGCATAAACATGTAAGTCCTCCGCTTCGCTCCGGACAATAATCGTCAATGACGATCACTGCAGTTACACAAAACTTATTTGTTAATCGACCCCGCACACGATGCAAAAATATTTATCCAATAATTATTATTTTATTTTTATTAATTTAGTAAATAAAGTATTTACGATTTAATTTCATTTTATTTATATTAATCTAAAAAGTAAACATATTTATTATTACGGCTAAAGCTAAAAATGGATAAAGCTAGGAATTTTAAAAAATTTTTAAAATTTTTTGAGATGTATTTTTTATAGTTAGCTTAGAATTTAGGGTTAGTTCGCTATTTATCGCAACCAATCAGATCGAAAGATCAAGTGTAACAACGATAAATAATTGAAAAAAAAAAAACTTTAGTAGCTCAATAATTTACGTATAAAACAATCTTGTGTGTCCTAATAAAACAAATACTTGCTAAGCTTTATATTCTACTCAAATCCTAAATCTGACCTAACCTGTACCCTAATCATGAAGCATTATCCGTTAATATTGCGTGATGATCACCGCAAGCGATATGAAGTATTTTTAATGTCGCGCCAGAAGTTGGCAACCGACTAAAGTTGGAACTTCAGGTGCCTGAAGTTGCACCTGACTGAAATTAGCTCCTGAAATAAATCATCCTGCACGCACTAGCTAGCGGGTTTGGCAGGTGCCAACTTCAGGGACATGAAGTTCCACCATCAGGCACAACAATAATAAAAATGTATAAGTGGACTTTGGCAGGTTTATATTTTCAAGTCGAGGTCCCTAATTTCCGGCTTTAGCCACGACATTTATTATTTAATTTCGCTTTACATTCGTGTTATTTAGTAAATTTAACCAATAAACCATCGATCTTTAAAATTTAAAATTCATATTTACATATAATTTTTTGACCAAATCAAGTGTTTTTTTTACATTAATTATATATAAAACATTTAACGAATACAGCAGTTATGGAAACATCCTGTGTTTGGGATACAAATAAAATCTATATACAAAAATCCAGATGTCCAACGCGTCCATCACATATATTTGTTTGTATATTATTACCCGTTGTTCAACAGCGGATCGAAGCACTTAGCTTATTAAGTTGTAAAATCAATTTGTACGATCTCTCTCGTGCCTATTTAAAATCGCAGAAGCGTCAGCCAGCATTAACTTCAATTCTGTCTTCTCGAAAATCTTGCATTTGCAATATTCTGTTGGATATTCTTTGGAACAAACGGCAAATGTTGCAATAAATCATTAAGAATGTGGCATACCACAATGCAAAAGATGGCAGGAAAAACTTTCAAAATTAAATTGACTAATTTATCTACATGAACAGAAAATAAAATTATTTATAATACTTATGATAGCATTATGCCATTATTGTTATTATTATCATTTTTAAAAACACAAACCTGGATGGTTATCATAAAATTGTTTAATAACATTCACTACATTTTCTAATTCAGGCTCAACTGTTGTGCTATCTGAGACATTTTCATAACTTTCATCCTTTAAAGTGCATTTGTTTAATGACAAGATTTAAATTAAAAATTAATAAATATGTGTGTCAAAATATTGATAGAATAATAATAATTTACCTTTTTAGATTCTGCATAAATTAAAAATTTAGGTTAAAAAATTGAAAAAATAAACGTCAGTATACTCCAATAGAATTCAGTTCGAAACAGCAGCAATTTATTTAAAGTAAATGTCTCACCTGATTCAGCACGAACTTTTTCACCCGACAAAATATCGTTTTTATGTATCAATTCATAAACACAATTAATATCAGGTCGATTGTCCGGATTCTTATCCCAGCACTTTTCATAGAGTTCAACGTAAGAGAGAGTGGATCCAGCCACTGGTTCCTCACGCACACCACATATAATATATATCATTTCTACACACTGATTCGGTAATCTTCGTATTCCTTGGCCATTGCTTGAAATTTCCCACATTATTACTCCAAGACTATATATATCAGAAGAATAATCATAAATTTTCCCAAACGTTTTGCATAGTGTATTTAATATAATTGGATCCATAAATTTCATACGCCCTTTTACATGTTGATTCGATAAACTATGGCGTGAAACAACTCTGGAAAGCCCAAAATCAGTGATAACTGCTCTTATTCCCAAATTACTATGATCACTTTTAATAACTACATTCCCTGTGTGCTAAGATAAAGTAATTATTAGTATATATCCAGATGTTATAGATATAGTTGACGATTCAAAAATTCGCATTGTTGCATGCTCCATTTCAATTCGATGATGTAGAATAGCATTTTTAACTATATTCAAATGTTTCTCTGCAATAAATTGCATGCAATATAACCACAATGCAAAGCATAATGCTGTAATTTAATATTTTATTATCAACTATAGTTGTAAAAACAACTATTTCAAGAATTTAAAACTTACCAAATCACGATGCAAAATTTTATTTGTGTGTAGAAAACGAAGACCGCACGTGACTTGCCGTGTAATATTAACCTTTTGTTCCCACTCTAATTGGTTGTGAATTAAATAAGTTTCTAGGTCGCCTTTATCCGCATATTCCAATACTAGGAAAAATTCTTCATTAGGAAGCACTAAATAAAACAAAATATTATAAGCATCATAATGGATTAATAAATGTACTATTAATTAATGATTGGAACCATTTTAACATAAGGCTTGCAAATGTCGATCAAATTATTGGGGCCAAAGTATATTGCGGCTGAATAACGATTAAGTGAATTCTAAGTAGTTTCAATCCCTAATATACATACAATTTACCGAATTCCGACTAAAGTTGATAATGAAAAACGATCTTTTATAGTTAGTGTCTAGAAACGGTATGTACGTAAATAGTTACACACATAATTATCATACCTTGATATTCCAAAAAATTCAATGATATATTTACGGTCAACATTTATATTATCATTTATAGCATAAAATGCTTTAATCTACATAAATTTAAATATAAAATTCATGAAGTTAGATATACATTTAAAAACATGAAAAGATAATAAGCCAATTTTACCTCTTTAACAAGCTCTTCGTGCTCAAATTGATCTATTTTTGATGTATCAGGTAAAACCTTTTTTAACACTACTTCCTTCTCCTTCTTTATCCATACAGCTTTCTTGATAACACCCGAACCTCCAGTGGTAAGAGATTCAATATTCTTAAACTCAGTGTAGTCAATCGAATTAATATATTTTTTTTTAGTCATCATTTTAATCCAATTTCTTTTTGATTCCCTATCAATTTCAGTAAGCGGAATCATGTCGGAAGAGGGAATTTGTTGTTCTGCCTGCATATTTGCAAAAAAAAAAAAAAACAGAAACACGTTTAATTTTCTACAAATTTTCGCAACTGCCACATATAAATCTAATGCATCAAAATTTGAAAAATTCATTGTTACATCATCAATGAATTAAGTAATCATAAAACCCCAACAAAATCTAAAGTTTGTCCTAACCCTAAAATTTAAGGTTAAACTTTGTAATGCATGCCGTAGACTGCTGACTGCTATAAAATTAAGAGGTTATGCCTAGGTATAAACAATAAAGGACCTACAATCAGTAGTTTACCGTAAATACGTTCGCTATTCATAATTTGTGATCATCATTATGTTATCACTATTACTATAGATTATTGTCGCCGATTAAAGAACTGAAAAATTGATATTACTTAACACCTACTTACCTCTGAATTTGACCCCTAACCCTAAAAAATTCATCCCAAAAATTTTTAATCTTTTGTATCTTATTAAACTATTTAAATCGAGTTTTATTTTAAATTTTTATTTTAATTCTTAGGAAATTATATTTTAACAATAAAAATTTTAAATATTATCTGTTTCATCTAGAATGTAACAACATCTTAGCATTTGAAAATTATAAAGGGCAAGTAAGGTAATTTATATAATTTTATATAAAAAAAGACGAAGATATGCGAAACAATTTATTCGACATAATTCGACCATTACGGCCAAGGATATAAACCATTCGCTCATCAGTGAAAAACTTTTGTTAGTAAAATGAAAACTAATGTTAGAAATTCACGAACAGTCCTTTTGACAAATTTTACTTTTGATCTACTTTTCGATACCTAAATGTGCACTAAAATATCTCTACTTTTGGTTCCAGACTGTCATGTCAATTATACTTTTAAAAATGTTACATAGGCAACTCTTTTTTTAAAAAAAAATTATTACGCGAATATGGACGCCATTGTTGTTTAAAAAAAACATGTTGCATGAGTAGAAGTTTTGCAAAAAGTTGTAACATAAGTATCATTATAAAAAATGTTCATTGCACTAAAATTTTGTCACGTGATTGTAGTTATCTTTAATGTGTTTGGTTGAACTCCCCTAAGTATTCGCGAACAACAACTAAAGGCTCGACACGTGAGTTGCTGTGGATTGTTCAGCTGTAGGCATATAGATATTAATATACATTTTCAGTGAAATTTTTCCATTGTTTGTTAAAATATTAAACATGGATCTTACCAGCCTGTTCATGGCAATATGAATATTGTTTAACTTTCGCTGACAGAAAAAAAACTTAGAATACGGAAAAAACTGAATCATAAAGCCAAACTTAAACATTATGCATCAGTATTATTATATATCAATATATAAAAAAAGCTTATTTCGATGGTTCTACTTGTGGATATTGATCAATTTTTTATAGCCAATTTAATCCTCGGTCAAATAGTTTCTTTACTAACTTAATTGTCTTTGATATATTCAGTTCACTTTCTATTAAACATTTCCAATTAAAAGAAAGAGTTGAAGAAATTTCATTAATAATTAGTTATTTAAATAAGTTTTGATTCAATCTAATTTCTTTATCCGTATTGATAGTTTAGCTTTAGTTCACAAAAAAAAATTAATCATCATCAGTTTTATGGTTTTCTTTTTATTTATAATTTTCGGCTTTACAAAATAGATTTAAAAGTCCTCAGTTGCTAAAATGCGACATATTAAAGAAGATTTCAAAATAAACGAATATCGATTTGTAAAAAGTAGAAACATAAAAAGAATGAAATGTTTTTTATTGATATCGAAATGTTAATGCGCATCGATGTCGATGACCCTGAGAAATAATCCTTTTTCATAGTCACAATCACTCACGTGTTGAGTTTTTTGTTTGCGTGCTGGGAATTTTTGCTTTGGTGATTATCGCACAAATCAGTATCAAATTAGTTTTATATAACGGACTTCATTTAACGTGACAATTATCATATACAGTCAAACCTCAGTTATATCACCCCTTTGTCCAGAAAGCTCTTGTGACAATTGTTAATAACTTAGGATGTCTATTCTGCTAAATGGTAGGAATATAGATATAACTTAGTGGAGATATAATTAATTTTCAGATTGAAGAAAATTAAAATAATTATATATATTAGGAAATTGATGGAGAAATGAAGAAAATCTAATACAAGATAATATTTGTAATTCAGTGTTTCTTAAGTGTTTGAATTAGGGTGAATTATCACTTATGTCAGAGTATATAATGATAAGTGAAATTTCATGTGATGATTCACAATAAAGTTTTATTTGCCCAACAATTAGGTTTAGGCTCGGCAGTTGTTTTTAAATGGATCTATTCTATTCCTATTTTAGCCAAAACCTTGTATTGTCTTGGAAAAGATTATTTGGAGACATTACGTAATCACTCAGGGCACCATGGAATCTTCTTAAGAACCAAAAAATACCAAAGCGAAAGGCTATTACTAATCATTGAGAACAAGCGATAAATTTCATTAAACTTACCTTGCATCATTCATAAAAAAAGCAATTGGTTAACTAAAGTTGGGATATAGTAAAATTTCTCAAGGAATTTTTTTTGTTAAAATTCTTTATTGGATAATTTGTTCGTAATCGCATAGTAATTTAAAGCGGGCAAATTCACGTGATCACAGCCAATCAAAATATGGAATTTTGATGATCGCCGTCGAGGGAGTATGATCGATTCTACTGTCACGTGATACTCAGAAAAAAACGTTGTTGAGCGAAAAACTTCATTAATACCTGGATTAGAGTTATGTTAAAGTTAGGAAGAAAGATAATTTAGCAAAATTGCACAAGGAAAAATTTATATTAGGACTCCAAGGATGGTTTACTAGCTAAATTTTGAGATAAACGCGATTTTTGCAAAGCGGACGTTTGATTTGAATTTATTTATTTGATTAGTCGATAGACGTCGGAAAATCATGTGACAGTAAAATCGATCCTACGCCCTGGCGTTGTTGGCGGCGAAGCAAAACAAGTAAACAAAAACGAAAAAACCTAAAAAATGCAAAAACGCAGTCTAAACTTCGGGTGGCTTAATTAAAATGTCGGGAAGGTAATTTTGCTTATATATAATTGATCTAACCCTAATATAAGATGACCCTAACCCTAAAGTTAATCGCGAAAATTATTAAAAAATATGAGTTCCCCCGCTTTAGGCGTCCTCCAAATTAGGGGTCGCTTAAAGCCGTGTGCGTTTAATATATAAATCACATGTTGCATAAGTTATATTCTTGACTATGCATTCTTGTAATAACATAATATAATACATAACGATAATAACTTGCCATGGATATCTATATAGGCCAACTACCTAACTGCATCAAAAAAGTGCCTCTGCACTAGTGATGTGCAAATTAGTGTTTTTTCAACTTTCATTCGCATGGAATTTTGGCCCGCATTATAGAATTCTGGCCCGCATTATGGTAGCTTGAT
>CAJVPZ010003050.1:0-11506 GCA_910592135.1 Racocetra fulgida | reverse complement strand
TATATCTATTATACCACCGATTCCAAATTCGAGTTGGTGTCCAATATTCATATGGTGACAGCTCCTGCACTAGCTTATTGACAAAATCTCTAGGCAATACAGTAGAATCTTTATACATTTCAAGCTGTTCCAAAATACTTTTTTCTTCAGGTTGTGTTTTGTGTACTATGCGCAGTTTTTGAGACGTGGATTCTAAGTTGGTTCCGGATGATGGTGCTAATTGTAAATCTTGACCCGTTTCTTCAACTTCCATGTCATGTAATTCTGAGGTATATATAAGATTGCTGCTTACTTCTACATTTATTCTTTCAGTTGGGTTAGCTTGTCTTTCATGTTTATTTCTTTTTGCTATATTCATAAGTATTAGTAGGTTATTATATTCTATTTTTTCTTGTGCAATGATCAAGTTCATTTTTTCAATTCCTAATTGGTAACAATGAAACATTCGTTGGTAGCCAGCATCTGTCAATTGTGTTGTTTGTGCAAACAATTTGTGCATTGCCAGTTGTGGGATAGTTAATCCTACTTTAAGTTCATTAATTAATTTCCACAATGCTTCTTGATGATCTTTAACAGCTCGTGGATTTTTGCTTAACGATCGATCTCCAGTAAATTCTGAGATTAAAAAGTTAAGTCATTTATTCTCTGTTTGCGCTGTTTTGATATTTCGCTTTAAATTCTCTATATTGGTTTTATATCCAACCATATTTTCTTTTATAAATTTCACACCAAATGTTTCTAAAGCCTTATCATAAACGAAATAATGCCCATCTTGTGTTATATTTACTGAAGGTACTACCTGAAGATCTTGAAGAAACTGTGGATTGCGTTGAAGAGCTGTTAAAAATCATGCCACGGATTTGGTATATCTTATTTTTTTGTTATTGGGAATAAGAGAGCAAATGCTATCAAGCTATGCATTTGCAAATCGAAATTCACCATGTGAATTCCAAGTTTATGTAATTTTAGATACCCAGCCCATCAGTAAAAATTGTACCAAACTTTTAATATTTGATTGTTTTCTGTAGGAATTTCTTCAATAAGAATATTTTTCTCTTGCGCATACAGATATATCGCAACCCCAACTGCTATCCAAATAAGCTCGAGCATTTGGAATGTTGATTGATAGTCAACATTTTGCTGAAGTTTATCGAGAAATTTAATGCCAAGCTGTACAGCAAGGCCAAAAAGCCCATATTCCGAAAAGGCAGCAATTAAAGCATTATATATTGTCTTACTTGTATGTCATTGTTCTAGAATACAATATACTTCTTGTTCTTCATTCTTGTAATCTTTCATTCATCGATAGATTGCCTCATCACATATCAGATTTAACACACCATCTTCTGTATAACCAAAATCTTCTAAATACATATTCATAGCTTGATGAACGTTTTTATTTTTGCTTGGAGCTTCCCCTGCTTCAAGAATCATGACATTCGGGATTAAGAACAATACGGATTTAATATTTTCTTTAAGAGCTGCATCAACATATTCAATACTAAATTGTTTTTCCTGATTAACTAATCGATTAAAAATTACATCTATTTTTCTATTCCATTCTTCCATCATAGAGCTTATACCAAAAAGATTTTGGATTTCAAATTGTTCTAAATCTGCAAGCTCTGGTCATTCGAACTGAAAGATCATCCTCAATGTTGCATACACACTAGCACGGACAATGTCATAAGTGTTACCATACTGAAAAGTCTTGTCTTTCATATCAATATTGTCTATAACCGCAAGATTTAAAATGTTAAGATTTAAATTTATATCAAAAAGCCTTGAACGAGAATCTATAGCTAACATTCATTTTTTTTGAATATCTACTTTACGGTTTCTAGTATATGCCACCACCCGAACTGCATAAAGAATTTTATGCAAAAATCTTATCATTCTTGGTTGTTGGCAAAGAGAAGAAAGCACATTGGTGAACCAGGTTTTTCAACTAGGAAAGGCAATTGTTAGTAGTACCAACGAAAAGAAAAGAAAATGTATTTTGATCTTTTTTTCATCCAATTGTGGTGGTGGCAAGCCCCGTTCTTTTTGTTTTCTTGCTAATATCTTATTCTTATTTTTTATTAGAGTTGAAATAAGGCCAAAAAAAAGTTTACAAAAGATATTGATATAGCGTTATAATATTCATCCAAAGATCCGGGCTCTTCGAGTAAAGGTAATCTTTCTTTGAGTTTCAATCGTTCTTGTAATACAGAATATGCAAGGATTTTTCCAAAATCATTGCACGCAGGGGGATTTAACTGCATTGTTTGCATTTTTTTACTAATATTGATTTTTTTAATAGCAAATGCTGTTTTAATTAAAAAAAAACTAGGAGCTATAGAATCTGAATAAATGGTAGAAGATATAACAACATTATCCTGTAACTCAAAAGTATCAGCGGTAATATTGCCAACCAATTTGACAAGCTCTTCTAATAGATTAACTTTTATAGAGTCGTTATTTGATTCAGCAACCTGTTCGATCCATTTGCTAAATGATTTCAAGGCAAGAATAATATCTGAGTTATGTTCTCCTCATTCTGTACATGGGATCGTTTGTTTCTTGATTCCTGGCTGAACATGCAAATGGCCACCATTTTTTATGAAACAGTCTGTGCAAACAAATCTAGGTCTATCATTATCTAATGATTCAGTAGATAGTCCTTTATAATTATTAATTGCTAGACAGTTATATAATCCATGGCATGGAACTTGAATCAAGCGTCCACAAACTGTTCAGGTATGGAACATGTTCTGCCCTTTGTAAAAAAAGTTTTAATTTTATTGCAAAAAAGACAGCGACGTGACATAATCATACTTTCTTCTATTGAATATTGATCCCTTACACCTGGGTATAGCTTTTTAGGTCATAATTATAATGCTGCATACAAATACCTAGTATTGAGACCTCAGTATCTTCTACAACTTGAGAATCAACCTCTTACATGCCTGCTAGTTGATTTATACTTTGAACCCCCACATTATTGCATCTTTGAATTTTGGTTGAGATATTGCTAATTTTATTATCAATAACAACACAATTTGTAAATTTTGTAGTACGATCTACAGCAGAAGGAAGTGGCATATTAATTTCCTCTCCAAGAATTTCCATCTCATAATCATCGTCCTCAAATAATTTATCATTCTCAGTTAATTCATCGTCTATTTTTTCAGTGGATTCAGTGCTTCCTTTTACTTTTTCCTACGAATGCCAATCGAATGTAAAAGCACTATCATCCACTGCCACTTGTTCGATACCAACTTTGGACCTTTCACTAAAATCAGATCGAATTTCCCTTTAGAGATTGAATGAAGCTTCATATAAGGATTTCATTTTTTTTTCTTTATAAGTATTCAGATAATAAAGGTCTTTAGTTTTGTTTAAATTAGATGTATTAGTAATTGCGATTCAAGACTGTTCTGTAGTTTGTGAAGCTAAGTAAACCACTATTTATATTTTTTATATTCATTATAATAAATTGGCTAGTTGGAATAACTAGTCCGTTACAGTGAATCTTGACCTAAATTCTTTTACAATTCTGTAAGATAATTAGTTTGCTACAGTGAATCTTGACTTAAAGCTTTTTTTAATTCTGTAGATAATTAATTAGTTCATTAGAATAAATCTTGACTTAAAGCCTTTTTTAATTTTGTATTAAGAAATCGAAGTTTCTGAAATTTGTTCATTAGAGTAAATCTTAACTTAAAACCTTTTCAATTTTGTATTGAGAAATCGAAGTTTCTGAAATTTAAGATCTTCGAAATTCAAAAGATTTTCATTGAAAACCAAAGATCCTATTGAAACCTGAAGATCCTATTGAAACCTGAAGATCCTATTGAAACTCGAAACTCCTTAAACGGTACTAGATTTAGAACCTCTAAAATTGTTGAACTTTCAGTTCTTTAGCAATAAAGATGTTATACATATTTTTGGGGCTGGAATTTAGAAAGTAGATTAGTTTTAGATTGATAGCTCGAAATATTTTTAATTAGCAAAGCTATATGAATCTTTATTTATGTTATGCAATTATGTTATAAATTTGAATATTCTATTTAACGATTTATAAATATTCAATAAATTTAATCAATTAATCAATATACTATTATAATTTAATAGATTGTTTAATAAATTTTATTTAATTATATTTAATTACAAATGATTTATAAATATCCAATAAATTTAATCAATTAATAATAATTTAATAGATTAATAAATTTTATTTAATTATATTTAATTACAAATGATTTATAAATATTCGATACATTTAATCAATTAATCAATATACTATTATAATTTAATTAGTAGATCACCAGTCATCTAAACAAAATGATTTACAAACACTAATTAAATATGACGCAATTTTATTAATCAAAAACTGGTTTTAAAAATGCACAGATTTTTATAATTAAAATTTATATGATAACGATAACAATAACGATAATACATACGTGCATACATACGTACATATACATATTTGAAATATATGCAAGTATATATCGTATACACCCCTAATAAATTATTAATTTCTAATAAGCTTTAAATCTTATATTAAAATATTCAAAAGTCTGCAATAGAGATCTTATTAGTGTACGGCACAATCAAATGAAAACTTTGCAATCAAATACTTGATCAAGTCACAATCATAGATCAAATAAGTTATATATAGATATATATAGAGAAACTAATTTGCTTTATGATCGTCTTAATCAAATATTTGAGTGTCAAGTTTTTACTTATGTATGAATTTTATTTAAAAGGAATGTATATAATAAAAAGGCTATATTTATAACTAATATGAGTTTGGTTGTAGGTGTATGGTTTTTATAAAACAATACAAGAATAAACGAGTACGTAGAAATGAGGATCTCAATAATAACCCAATTCTGGAGATTATATCCTTGTTTTAGAATGTGCAGGAATGGGTTCTTTGCGTCAAAATATTCGCTCTGTAATACAAATGAGTAGGGTTCTGCAAGTGCTGGCATGTAAAATTGTGCCTTTGGCACTATGTTTTAATAGTGCCGTTACTGACACTTGCAGAACCCTACAAATGAGATGGATAAATAAATTAACTTTTTGTTCATTCTGATCTTTGAATAATTCATCCTCAAGAACTTGCTCATCGAGGTTTGCATAGTGGTAATATTTTACAAGATCAATTACGTAGCGCGTATATTTCAGATTTGAGACTTTCAATATTAGCAAATATTGCATTGAATACAGAACGATGCAGAATTTATCATATATAACACCAGAAACTTTAATATTTAGCAGCATAAGATATTTATCCATTTGGCATAATTATGGAAAATTTTATATGGAAAACCCATATTATATAATCGAAAATTTGGGCTGCAGCTACAAATAGAAATACGACTAACAGTTATTAAGAATACTCCATAATGTTATATAGGTTTTGTGAAGAAAGAGATCGAGTAAACTGCCCATCAGCACTAAAAATTTGAAATCCTTAAGGAATGACAAGCGCAGCTAGATGGTAAGAGGATTAGATTTTTATGATCGATTGGTATACTAGTTTTTTGGCTATGAATTATGAAATTGTTAAACTAACTTGATTCTAAAAAACAGGAGGAAATGTACCCGATTTAAACTATGAGGGATTGTATTTGTAATACAGTCAGACCTCTCTAAGTGCACGCCCTTGAGACCACACTTTAATAACGTGCATATAGAGAATAATAAGAAAAGGTGCATTTATAGAGGTCATACATATATTTGAGCTAGCACTTGAGTGTGCATTTAGGGAGGGTGTGCACTTGTAGAGGGTGCACTTAGAGAGGTCTGACTGTATTTGTGGTTAACTGGCCCATCATTGTGAAATGATTTTTTTATATGCTGCATACCAGGTGTGAGATTAAGTTGGATCAGGTACGTTACCTTCTGTTATTCTAAAATAGGTGGGTACACTGATTCATAGAATTGCTGCAACTCTTCTCTTAAAAGACGCCTAATCTATTTTTTCGAAGAAACTAGATATTGTCGTGCTATTCTCTTGTTTACTTCAGATAAATTTGAAGAATGCAAATTATATACACCATTATATATAATCACACATAAGACATTACTTGGTTTACAAAGAATTATTTAAGGAAAGTTAAAATAATTTATCTGTTTATGATTTGGTATAAATAAATTATTGACATAATTTTTATAAGTTTAAGAAGAATTTAGATTAACGGAAAGTGATCTTGAGATGTGTGGATTAACTCAAAGTACAATGAATATTTGATGGTATTTTGACACAAGTAAATTGATATAAGAAGGGTGGTCAGGTCTATTAATAGCTTTTTGATCGAGCGGATTGATTTTAAACTAGTTAGATCTAGAATTTAACTAGTCTTTCTTATATCGAAGGTTTTTTATATCGAGAGTTGTATGCAAATAAAGTTCTTATATCAATTTCCGAAAATTGAAAAAGTAAATTAAAAGGTGGAATATGTTTATTGAGACTTTTTAAACAGTAATTGTAATATTTAATTTTATTTTTTAATACAGATTTATTATTTATAATAAATAAAATAAAATAAAATAAAAAATAAACTTTATAATTCTGAATAAATAAAAATCTAGAACATTCGTCGAATTACTTTCGTTCAGATTCAGTAGATTCGTAATTTCTATATTCATAGAGATAAATAATATTTAAGCTTATTTTACAAGGCGCAAGTTCATTAAAAAATTTATTACTAACTACAGAATAGCCCATTCCAACAACACAAACAAACAGTTTCGTAGACCATCATAATAGAACATAAGCACAGAAATTTAACGCTTATCGGTTCTAGAGTTATTAAACTCTAAAATAAAATTTTTAATATGCTTAACCAAACAATTGCTTTTTAAAAATCTTCAAAATTTTCAACTAACCATGAAGATAAGTAACCCTGAAATCAACAACATAGCGTACAGTCGAATTAAGATTCACAAAAGGATCTTTGGGAATCTTCTATATATATTATACTCATGGATTAGTGCAGATCATTCCCAGAATTGAATTAGTCGTATTGGTGCCATATTAAAATTTTTATAAAATCTAATCCATTATTAAAAAATTAAAAAAAAAAAAAAATCCTTGAAGCGGTTTTAATATAAAAATACTTATTCCCAAGGGCAAGAGCCATAATTAGGTTATATGCTGTAATTATATTAGTATGATGACATTTTTAGTAAAAAATAAATATTACTTGATCTAATATCTTACTCATTGATCACGTTGCCTCACTATTCCATAACTCTTAAAGAATAATTTCAAAACTCCAAGTTGAAATCCTAGCCGAATTTATAAATTTTGTTCCAAGGTTAATTTGAATTTCTGGTGAAGTTGCTGTTTTGTATAATAATTTCATTCTATATGAACCTTCTTTTATGCGTAAATAGTATCGCCAATAGACTTTGATGATGCTACAAGTTAAGCGTGAAATCTCAATCTTCAGATTTGGATAGAACACAGGATGATCAGCTCTAAAATAATATTAATTTCTATTTATCAAAATATGTGATAACAAGTGTGAATTCAATATTAATATGACAAGATAAAGCATTAACCAAAAAAGGGTTAATCACCTACTGTATTATCGAAATTTTCAGAACAAGTAAGCACTATTCCTAATGTAAAATATCCAAAAGTCAAGATTTATATTTTCATTTAACAACTTTTATCCCATTATACTCAACCTTCGAATACGTTTTGGAATTACCTATTAAATTGTATATAAATGTTCAAAAAACTATTTTTGCAAAATCAAAAACTTATAATATTACTAAATATATACTTGGTTTGATTATTATTTTTTTATATTCTGTTTCGCAACAGCACAGTTCCATATTTATAATTTCATATTCCATATATAGTTATAACTTATTACATAGCCAAACTATATTTAGTAAAATCAATCCAACCACTTAACTTACATGCAGTCTTCTTTAAGCCATATTCTAAAAAGGTTGAATGTAAATTCAAAGCCAACCGCGTTGACCCGAGAAGTATAACCATGCAATTAGAGACTAGAATTAGCACTACAAAGGCGTGAATCAAAAAATGGTATGAGTTCGTGTTAAAACGTAAATATGCAGTCCTCTTTAGAAAATCTAAGCCATGTTCTAAAAAGATCAAATATAAATTCAAAGCCAACCACATTGATCCGAAATGTAACTATAAATAAATGATTGGCATTATGAGAGTGTAAATTAAGAAATGGCATGAGTTTGTATCGAAGCGAAAGTATGCAGACCTCTTTGAAAGTTCTAAGCCATATCCTAAAAATCGAATACTATTCAAGTTGACGTGAAATATAAATGGTTTAGCATTATGGGAGTGCGAATTAAGAAATGGCGTTATCCAAGAAATGGCGTAATTTCTTGTCAAAGCGAAAATATGCAGACCTTTGTGAAGGTTCTAAGCTATGCTCTAAAAAGTCAAATACTGGCATAAGTAAAAAATGGTATAAACTAAGAAATGGTGTAAGTTCATATATAAGCGAA
This sequence comes from Racocetra fulgida, assembly GCA_910592135.1. Lineage (NCBI taxonomy): Eukaryota > Fungi > Glomeromycota > Glomeromycetes > Diversisporales > Gigasporaceae > Racocetra > Racocetra fulgida. Next base: position 3,004 of record CAJVPZ010003050.1, on the reverse strand, counting down.
AGTAAATGGTAGATAAGAAAAAGGAAATTACTTAAAGGTTTCAATGAAGAGGTTTAATGCGTAAATTAGAAATCGTAATATAATAAAAAAGTATTAAAAACCTTTAAAATCTACTTTGAATAAATTTCAGCTCTCTGAGTGATAAAAATTATAAAAAGTATCGATACACACAGTTAAAAATAATTTATCATATAAAACATCCGTTATTAACACATAATTCAACCACTTACTAAAAATAAAAGCTAAATTGTATACCTTTGTTCTTGCTATATTGATATTTCTTCAAATATTTGATATTGATATTTCTTCAAATATTTGATCTATAAAAAATGCCAAAAAGACGTCAGCTTAATAATAAAATTTTAAGTCCAAGGTATTATAGACTCTCAATTGCATTATGAAATTTGGTCTAGAGTCTGGTGGGAGACGATTCAAATAAAATTAGAAGATGAAACAAAAGAATTTACAATACCTTATCATTTATACATGTGCATTGAGTGTGAGCTTAATGGTAAAAAGTTCATTATTACAACTTTAACTGATAACATAAATCCACTAAAATCTGCATTTCAATGCACTTGTAGTAATGTTCAAAGCCAACTTGAATCACATCCGTCAACAGCCGTTACTGCATGTTATCAAGGTGTTTTTGAAACAAAAACCGAATATTCTGGTGTAGCAGCTATAGGTTTCGAAAATGAGGTTATTATTCAAGAACTGATCTCTGACATAACCTTTGTTCCAATATTTCTTTGTGTAGAAACCCTTCATGTAGTTATACCAAGCATTGGTGATCTATACGAAAACAGATTTTATAGTGTTGATACCGGATTTGTTTCTACATTCACTACACATTATTGCAATGCACAACATCTATTTGTTTTAGAAATTGAAGAAAATCAGTGTACTTTAGAAATTTATTTAGAGTTACAGTGTATTAATAAAATAGTAGGAGAAACTCCAGATAAAATTTGGAATCAGGTAGAAGTTCTTAAAAAATTCTCTGGATCATACCTCTTTGGAATCACGAATACATTAGTTCAAGAACGTCTACAAACATTAAAAAGTGAATCACCAATATGCACTGTTAACTATTGGATGGATAATGAACAATTAAAAAAAGTATTTAATCGGCATATAAAGGTGAGAAAACTTCTCAGTACACCTAATCATTGGCCACTTCTTTTTCATAATTGGTATCATCAAACAAGCTCTGTCATTCAATTTCTGCTTATTTTACAAACAATTTATTCAACAGATTATAATTTTCAAGACAAAGAATTACGGGCATAGCGGATGATATTCGTTGCTTGTAGATGTACTGATGTAATTCCAGTTTCTAGAAAAGAATCATCTATAGAATTCTGGAGCAAAGCTTCAGACCCCACTGCGGATAAAGAATTATTGGAAAATCTATATCAAAATAATGTCATCCAACTAAATAATAATATTCCAACGCCAGTACAAGATTTACAATCAGATCAAAATTCACAAACCTTTTAGAATAGCTTTCGAGATACATTAATTTCAAATAAAAAAGGATCAGATAGTATAATTCGCATTCTTTCAATCATCGCCTTAAATTTTAAATATCGTGTTCTTATAAAGGAATTAAGTGTGAGTAATTTTTTTATGTAATATATAATAAATATTTCAAAATTAACTTAACATATAATTTTCAATAGGTTAGCTCAGCAACAGTAAATAAGGCAAGAAAGCATGCATGACTTTATGGCCCAGGTGCATCACCACTACAAAAACTAAAAAGAACTGTTCAAAGATTAACTAATATTCAAGAAGAACAATTCCTATTATTTTTTCAGAATCGAGAAAATATCACTATAAGTTCGTACAATGTAGACCCAAAAACCAATTTATCAGTTTTGTATTTACATGACCAAAAAAGTAGTCTATAAAAAAAATTTAGTGAAACTTATCCTAATGGGATGAGAAAAACTACTTTTATGGCACGGCTGGCCGATTCAACAAATATTAAATACCGTGATGATCTTGGTGGATTATGTATAATTTGTAATGACTATGGATATCAAACTTTCCTAGACTTAAAAAATATAATACAAACCCATTTTAAAAATGAAGATTCTATGATTAGTTCACATATATGTATAATTATTTTTTTCTATATATTTTTATATAAAGAAAAGTGGCACTTCGAACTTCAATTATATTTTGTACTAGACACAAACCTTAATAAATTAGATTATGTTTGGTACAAACTATAATTAGAAGCCTGAAGTTCCATTTTTTCTTGGCAAATATATACATTTATATATTTATTTGATCTACTTTTTATAAATATAATTACCTTACAATCAATTTTCAGAAAGAAACTTTAAATCGTTTAGAAGAACTAAAATGGCATTTAAAGCGAGGTTATGAAGAGGAGTTAGTGGTCAGAGCAGATAGTCATATTGAGCACGATCCCTGTATTTCCTATTGCTTACTTTATGCATTTGGTGAATGCGTCAACTACTATGAAGAGCGGTGCTCCAATTGTGATCAACTGTTCGAAATTCTGGAATTAGTATATGGATCAGTACCTTCAACTATTCATCAGCAAATCACAGAAGCAAAAGAACAGTTATTATATTTTTCTTTCACATCAAGCGCGAAAAACGTACTTAAATGCCCAGTTCAAAGCGACATTGAATGAGCTTGACTTTGATGGTGCAATCTTTATTGCAGATTATAAAATACGTATACTTCCTCAATCTATATGTGAACCGAAAAAAGACTTCTTCAGAAAACATGGTTGGACCCTTCACACAATTTTGGTTTTTACTAAAAAAAATCAAAATAAATTAGATATTGCGGCATATGATCATTAGTCAACAGATACCAAGCAAGATGCTTGGTTCACAGCATCAGCATTCGAAGTTGTATTTGAAAAGATGAAAAAAAAGACTAAAATGGATTAAAATAATATCTGATAATGGGCCTCATTATCACAATTCTGAATTAATAGCTATAATTGGATATTGGC
>CAJVPZ010003049.1:0-11507 GCA_910592135.1 Racocetra fulgida | reverse complement strand
CTTGAAATCATACTTGTTAAATTAGTATTATTCAAGTTATCCCTTGATACCAAGCATTTTGGGCATGGTTTTCTGGTGAAAGATGGTTGATAAACGTTTGTAAACTTTTGGGCTTCAACCAAATAGGCAATAATGGTTGATATTCGTGGGATGAAGGTAATTATATTTTCTATGTATAATATAATGAATCCTGGTTCATCAGCAATGAGCTTGAGAAGAATCGACATACACTTCTGGAATGCTTCTCTTTGGTCTTTTTGAAAACCGGGTGAATTTTTCGTTTTATCATCCTTGGCTTTCAAGATTGGAAGGTATCTGACTAATGCCTTGGATTCCGGCTTATTCTGTTGATGGTTGGAAATGTTGCCAAGGGATAAAAATATAGGATGTGCAGAAGATTTTCCTATATGGTTCAGAGTTGTTGCATCAGAATAAAGAATAAGAGAGCAAACGTTGCTCAACAAGTAATGTCAATTCTTCTCATTTCCACCAATTACTTTATATTGTTTCTCAAAAATTCGGTACTCTACATTATTGTTTATCTCTTTTTATCTTCATATTGAAGAACCAATGACTGATTAATACTATCAATCATTAATAAAGACTTTATAGCCTTAATTAATGATCGATAGTAGAATGTATATTCAATGTTTTGAAACTTAGTAATAGAAACTTCTTTGAACATCATATAAGGAATAGAAGAATCGTCAAGAAATTTCTTTTCAGCTTTTGTTAATAATAGAAGTAGCAAAGTATCCAATTTGTTGAAAAAATTTATAAAAGCATCACCAGCTGAATTTGAAAGTTGATAAGTATTAACTATTGTTATAAATTCATGATATGCATTATTAGGCTATTCAATGGTTTGTGGATGATATAAGTCATTAAAAGCATCATCAAATGAAGCTCCTTCATAGTCATTAAGGTCACTTTCGACAGATTTAGGTGGCGACTGTTGTGAAATATTATCAACCGATGCATCTCTATAGTCTTCAAGATTACTTTCATCAAACATTTCTTAAGGTACATCGTTTTCCATTGAAAGTGACATATTATTTGTTGCAAAAGGCTCCATCTCCATAGGAAAAAGCTCACCTAAACTTAATTCAGATTGAGGTGATATTGAAGCATTTTCACTCTAAAATATACTAATTGTTTTATATCGGTTATAACTATATATATTAGAATATCTAACCAGCTTACTTCAGAATCTGTAATAGAATCATAGCTATACTCCGGAATATTCCAAATATCAACTATTATTGCCGATTTGGTTGAAGCCCAAAAGTTTACAAATATTTACTAACCATCTTTCATCAGAAAACCATGCCCAAAATGCTTGGTATCAAGGAATAACTTGAATAATACTAATTTAACAAGTATGATTTCAAGAACTCCAAATACTATGAGGCAAGTAATATATAGTGATAATGATCTTAATTATTTAATTCATCTTGAAAATAATACATTTTGGGATATAAGGTATGAAATTTTTTAATTTACTCGAAATAATGCCTGGGTTAGTTTAAAATTTTGGCCTAAATTAAGCATAATTCGGCCAAAATTTTAAATTAAACCTGAATGTTATTTCGAAACAATACAGTATTAAAAAAAATATATTGTTATTAATAATAAAAATTTAGGAACTTTAATATATATGAAAGCATCATACCTGATCGAATGCACACCTTGGATCTTGGTCTCTTTAAGCATATGCTAAATTTTACTAAAGAGCTTTTATCTGACCAATGTGGGAGCCAGGTGCTTCAAACTTTCAAGCAGCAATTAACATCAATTCTTCAATATCATGCATGGTCTTAAGATAATGATGAATATATCAAACATGACACACATGATAGCTGATGAATTACGAAATTTAATGAAAATAATAATTTTTGCTCTTGATAACCTGTATGAAAATTATAAAAGACCAAGAATTAATAATAAACGGTTATGCCAAGTTTATTACAAATTCCTTCAAATATATATGGCTGCTCATGAAGAATCATTTATTTACGATTCTTGTAATCAGCTTCAGGTATAGAACAAATCATTATTTTTTGTAAATCTTTGATTACTAACAATTAATTTTATAGATCCTCATTATAGATTGGGCCAATAAATTTATTGAAATATTTTCAAATTATTTTGCTCTTCAATTTCCTAAGCTTCATATGTAGTATTATCATATAGTATTTGCAATTCAAGAATATAGATCAATAAATAGTATGATCATAGAAACTTATGAAACTCTTCATAAGCATTATGTAAAAGGACCTTATCATATATCAAATAAAAAAAACTATATGAAACAAATATTAAGGATAGTAAGTTAAAAAATATAGCAAATAATTGTTATCTATCATTAGGCACTGGTTAAAAAAATTATATTTTAAATAATATCTTATAATATATAGTACAACTAATAACTTAATTGCTAGATAATATATATTATCTAGCAATTAAATTATTAGTTGTACTATATATTACAAGATATTATTTAAAATATAATTTTTTTTAACCAGTGAATAATCGTTATTATTAGGTTAAACGGCAGAAATTAACTGAAAAAAAAGCACAAAGGAAATATTGCTAAACAAAAGAGTTCAGAAAATATTTGTAAACATTAAATTTAGAGGATTTAGATGATTTCTTGAAAAAATTGAAAATAATCTGGACCCGCTACAAGTTAAAGGCTTTCAAAACCTATTATCTGTTCTTGATGAATTTTTTGATGAGGAATCAATTTCAACCCTTAATGATTTTAATCAGATAGAATTGTTTTCTTTGGCTTCATTAGAAAGTACTGATATAATTCATACTACATTAAGTTTCCATAGTAATCAATGTTTTCTAATATTATCGTAAGTGGCTATGAAAATAAAGAAATAAATTGATACGGCTTGATATGTAATTTAATGTTTTCTAATGATAAAAAGTGTTTAATATTGATTATAAGCGAAATAATTCTCGAAGTTAGACTATTTTTTTCATTTTTATTCAACTTTGAGAATAAATTAAAACTAATATAAATATTATCAATAAAGGTTCTACTAATACTCAAATTTTATCAAGCAAATGAAGAGCCACTAGAGTTCATTTTAGTTTGCTGGTATGAGGAAGTTGGTGAATTATGGAGTTGTCCTAAATTGAAGCTACTTGCACACTACAGTTGTATACCATTAGATAGTATAGATAGAATGGTGCATATAGTCTCAAGATTTAATAAAACAAATGAATATTTAATGAACAGTTTCATGTTCTAATGCTAAATTATTTTTTAAATGTATATTATGTATCATTATCCAAAGTGCTTATTTTTAATAGTACATTACTTATCTAAATGTATATTCAATATTATATATGTGTAATATGTTGTTAAATTGATATTATTTGATTTAAATAGGTTTGATATTAATCGATTTATATGTAAATATCGATTACTACCGAATTTATTTAAATCAATATAAATCGATTTATATGCAATATCAATATATAACGATTTCAATAAATTTGGTAGTAATTAATTTATATGCTAATATTGATACATATTGATAAAATCAATATATATCGATTATGATATATATCGATTCATAACTAGTCTGCCGATATATATCGTTATATTCTAATTGATATATATCAATTATTTGATATATATTGATTTGTATCTATCTAAAAAATTTTCTGATGCTGGTATTGGCCTTATTGGTCATACCTAAATTTAGAAAAACAACGAAACTTTTAAAATCAATACTGTATATTATCAACTCATAATATCAATAAAGAACACATCCTACAAGAGCAGACTTAATTAGTAAAAGCTCTTATAATAATAGAAATATCCTAGACAAAGCAAAAACAACAACACTTCCTTCAAGCTTCAGAACTGCCTCTTCTTTTTTTAAAAAAAAGCAACTTCAAGTTAATATAATAATATCTGTCTACAGTCAACCACAAATATTCTATATGATAACCATGGCTAAAGATAAGTGGCCACTTCTAAGAGAGATCTTAGAATCAACGGACAATAATGATACATTACCAACTGCCCATTATACACTTATATGTTTTATCGCAACTACTTAAATAATCTCCGTAATAAATTATGGAAAAATTCTAATTTAGCCAGGTGGGGTAAATGGGAGAACGCGATGAATTTCAAAATAGAGGAACTATATATACACATGGCTTTGCCTATACATAAAAAAAAATTCTAGAGTTAATTTATCTTAATTTAATTCGTACTAACATGCCAGACCCTTACACAAAACCAGAATTGCATCATCTTGTCACAACATTTCAAATATACCACTGCGATTACAGATGTTGAGAGCAAAGTCCCAATAGTGACCTATGTTCTAAAAGTTTTTTCCAACCCCTTTCCCAAACAACCCATTGTTCATCCAATTCTTTGTGCTACATATATTGTCGTATTAAAGAAGAAGATCATATAGTTGTTCCATACTATCCTGAAATTCTATTAATCTGGAGGGAACACATAAATTTTCAATACATCACAACCACTGGATTTGCCAAATATATAACAAAATATATAACCAAAGCCGAATCCTCTAAACTCTTTGATATTGATGAAGGCGATGAATACAGACGACACATCATGGCTTGACAATTAGGAGCAATGGAATTAATGGTACTCCTACTCCAACACCTGTTGACAAGATATTCAGTTTCTGTATATTATCTTCCTTCTGCACCTTCCAAACTAAGATCATGATCCGTTAAACTTATTCATCTACTAAATACAAGTAATAATAATGAGAATTCTGATAACAACGATTCTCCTTACTGGGATGATGCAATTGATAAATATTTTGATCGACCTGACCACAAAACCTTTCATTTTATTACTTACTCCAAATATTTTAAAATTTATGTCATAAGCTCCAAACAACCAGGTCAACGATCGAGATCTTTTCACACTCGCGATCGCAAAAACCAGATAGTTACTCAACGTAAATCACTTATCTTTCTAAGGTTCTCAACATATAAAATTGAAGATGGAGAACCCTTTTTTTTTCAACACTTCTTAATGAAAATCCCTACATGATCTGAACAAGAGTTATTAGGAGATTATTCTACATATAGAGGCTATTTTAAATCTATATTTCCTGTAAAATACCAACAAGCAATTGATTCATTATACGAAAGTTGTATAGAAGAAAGAACTAACTTATCAAATGCCTATGAATCAATTATAAAATCTCTTCTAACCGAATTTGAAAACCAAGAATTATTTAACTTAATATTTACCCAATTTCTTTCTCTAGAAAAACATTCACCCCATATAAGTTCACAATCTTTGTTAATCTTAGATACTAGCCAATATAACATCTATAATACATTATGCAATGTTTGGGAAAAATCTACTGACAGAAAATATCCTTACTTCTTCTTAACGGGTTCAGCCGAGACTGGCAAATCATCTATGATAAGCCAAATAATTTCCTACTTACAATCTAAAAATAAAAAATATTTATTAATTGCCCCAACTAGTGTTGCTGTATAATCTATACACGGTAAAACTATTCCTCTACTCTTAAAATTAGATTTAATGAAAACCACTATGAAATTCTGCTACATCTCAACCCCAATGACGAATTAGAATTAAAAAAAATTAAAGCTATAATAATTGACAAAATATCAATAGTAGATGGTAATCTCTTTACATGCATTAGCAACATTTTTGCTAAAATACACAACAATAATTTCATTTTCGGGGCTACACCAATATTAGTTGTAGATGACCTAACCCAATTACCTCTAATCCACCCCATACATATTTTTCATTCACCAGCCTAGTCAACATTCTTTCCTCTATTCTTAATGATTCCACAAAGACAACGTAATGATATCGAATTCTACAATGTCTTACAAGAAATACGAGTTGGAAATTTATTCAAAAGATCCAAAAATATCATCCAATCAAGAATCAACCTTGAAATCGACCTTGACAAATTTTATAACACTACTCACATAGTACCAACTTGACAAACTGCAGACAATATAAACAAATTACTCTGTAATAATCTACCATTTAATGATATCTGCAACGAACCTGTTATTTCTAATGCTATCGATACACTAGATTTCGAAACCCTACCTGAAAATTATTCAATATCTAATTTCAAATATTCCACAAACCTACCCCAATCTGTGCATTTACAAGAAGAAGCACGTGTAATGTTTCTAAACAACAAACTATTCGAATCAGAGATTTGCAATAGAACTATTGAAATCATAACAAACATTATTGATAATAAAAACATTGAAGTTACCTTTCCAACTCTTACTGCTATAAACAAAGTAATAGTCCAAAAAGAAACTGCCTTTTTTGAAATTTATAGCAAAAGAGCCTCAAAAAAACAATTTCCACTTCAAAATGCTTTTGCACTCACTGCCCACAAAGTACAAGGCCTAACCCTACCACACATAACCACTAATATCGATGATTCCTTATTTGCTGAAGGTCAAGCATATATTGCAATGAGTTGTGCATCTTCTTGAGAAAACCTTCAACTCTTAAGTTTCGATTACAAATGTCTCAAATGTTCTACAGCTGCTCTAAATGAATACAAACGACTTGAAAGAATACACACAAATGGCCTACAAAATTTACAATAAATCGCTAATAATTTATTAAATTAATCTAACAAATAAAAAAAATTCAATAAATAAACAAAAAAAAATTTCTCATTATACCTAATCTAATGAACATAACGCGCTTTCATAATTATTTGTCAATTTTTGTGCATTACCTCGTAAATATTACCAAATAAAAAAACCGCTATATATAAAAATAACTAAATTTATCACAAATTAATACCATTAAAAGTCTTTAGCATGAAGTCTTGATAACTTTAAATCTAAAACCATAACCTTGTCGTAAACAAAATTTAGACAAACCAATATTTTATTAAAGAAATAGTCCTAGCATATTACAAATCTAAAAAGAAAAAAACCAACACAAAACCGAAAATAAAAAAAAGATAAATGTTTGAACCCACTTTAAAACAATAATAACTAATCAAAAAATAAAAATATCTTGTACTATTCAATCCAATATCAAACTGATCTTTAATTTCATTCAATATTCATTATTCAATTACAATCCTACTAATTCGCCTTAACTCTTCTCACGAAATCTATAAACCTTATGTCCCTCAATTTCATATTCTTAACTATATTATAATGCAAGTTTCTGTATTAATTAGTATTACGAATAATAAGTTTCATAAAATACATAAAAGACATCTTAATTGCCCAGTTTGATTTATTTACTGTACCTAAAACTTAAATATTCAAGCATACCTCTCAGCCAACTCCAAATGACTTCATGAATTACTAAATTACAGACATACCTCTCTGAGTGCACCCTCTATAAATATACCCTTTATGTAAAATCTCTTTAAATGCACGGTATAATTTAGTACCATCTTATAATTGCACTATATTTTTTATCTCTATAAATGCACACCCTCTCTAAGTGCACATTTTAGAATTTCTCACTATACCCCCGAGGGGGGTGCATTTAGAGAGAGATCTCTGTACTTCGATAATTTTTTAAACTTTATAAAACAAAGTATACTTTATTATCAGGTTTGCAATACATAAGCGTGACACTCCATTTATCATCCAATCAAATTAATGCCCGCTATATATCAAACAATCTAAACACACTGCAACAGTGCGACGCTAACCCTTGTTAATAAAGTTATATTTGTGATTTGATTTTTAAATGCGTTCGTTTAAGAATTTTATTTACCTTGTCTCAATCTGCATGATCGATTTACGTTTGATGTACGTACGTACGTACGTACCGGAAAATTCTTACGAGGCTTATCATTATTGTCATGCATAATTTATTTACAGGTTTGTATCACAGCTATAAAAAAATCAGCCACGTATATTATTTTTTTCTGTTAATATATAGTAATGAAAAATCAGAAAAAAAAACAAACAAAATTACTTCGAAAAGTGGCATATATTTAGAGGTTGGAAGTACGGGTGGAAGCCCTCACCTTGTTTTATTCTTTTTCATCTCATTGCTAGTCTCAAGAATTCTTCCTATAAATTCGAAATCATTTCATCTTGATGAAATTCTCTTGTGGGAAATAATCTATTACATAGTCTGTGTGAGTGGGAGTGATATAGATAGACTAAAATTCTGTAGATATAAATGGTGTCGGAATTCTAGTGTAGAGAAAGATTATGGAGGTAAGAATTTTATAGTTAGTAATCGATGTAGAAATAAATTATCTGTAGAAATTGTTCCGAGAGCAAAGAAATAACTTGATGCTGGGACTCGCATTAAATGGCCTAGGATCCGCGTATCCCTCCCTCTTTGATAGCATCATACATTCATTCGCTTCTCTAGCATTTTTTAATAAAATTTCGCAATACATCAAATAAATGCCAATATTTTCATTGTTTGCCACGTTTTTATTTTTTGTACGTCGGAAAAATTAATCAGGAAAAAGCTGTAGACTAAGAGTCCAGCTTTTGCTAAGCTGTAGACTAAGAGTCCAGCTTGCGCTAACGTCACATTGCTGTAAGAGCATCCTTGTTAGACTAAGAGTCCCAACAGTTTGCCGAACTAAGAGTTCATAACTGGAGACTAAGAGTCCCAGCTTGCGCTGTTGTTCAGACGTGACGTTAGGTAGGTACTGTAAGTTGTCAGGCAACAATCCAGTAAATGCAATAAATTGTAAATTATTCGAAACACACCCTTGCGCAAAAGTATCGTTCTTGAGGTTGTTACAACACGCATTGTGGCTTAGAACCAACTTTTTGCGTAATCCAAGCAATCCGATTATCAAAACTAATTTTTCAACTCTCACATTCAAGAATGACTCATGCAATGGCCACCTTCATGGCTTTTTATCATGCTAACAAGATCGAAGACTGGACATGTAATAACCTGGTGGGATATTATCGTGACAAAACGGAGAAAAAAGATTGGAAGAAGGTATTAGATTGGATCAAAAAAGATCTCATTAGGGTGACAAGGTCCGACTCTGAGTTCGACACGATACGTAGAGGGAAAGCACAAGAAATCCTGGACAAATGGAAGGTAACTCATTGGATTTGACTAACTGAGAGCTAGTCTTTTACTCGATATACATACATTTATTTCGAAATGTTTCTCGCAAATATAATAATTTAAAAATTTTTTTTCAAGGATTGGACTGCATCTCACAATGACCTTATAAGAAAGGATTGCGCTCATGTGAATATGCGGGTAGGCTTCTTCTAGTCTGAAAATCTATGATAAAGGATAAATTAATAATTTTGTCAATTAGGTAAGGACTATAAGTACTATAAGTCAACTAAACAATCTGACCGGAGATTCAACACAAAATTTCGACAATTGTCGTATAACTTCGGGAAAACGAGACAGAGAAGAAACGGAAAGAGCCTCGCCTCGATTAAAAAAGGTGAGGATATCGTAATCTATGAAATGCAATATCATGATTTATTTATGAACATTGATTTTCAAATTTCAGGCGTTTTCTAGTGGAAGCTCAATGGAAGGACCAGATATTCGGAACTATTTCTCGCATATTCGTTCTGAGCAGAACGAACAAGATCAACGACCTCGAACCCCCGAACATAGAATTTATTCATCAGGCGCATCTGGCGCTTCCATGCCACCTTGGAACCGAGAGGTAATTGTATTATCATTATTATTTAATGTGTAAATGTAGTTTTTTTCAAATGACTTTGCGAACTTTATTTATGTACATAAGAACAAGAGCGATAATGATGAGTCACAAGAACTTTGTGATTCAGATAGTGACCCCATATCAGATCATAAATTACCTGACGAATTATCTGAGGTAATTAACCTTTGCTTTATTTTGCATAATCAATGTATTCACTTTTATCCAATTTTTAGGAATTGAAGGGTTTGGATGCCATTGAATTGACAATTCGGGATACTTTGCTCGAAATTCTCCGTCAGAACCAATCAAAGGATTTAAAATCGGGAAAAACACTGATGAACTCGACTTTCTTAAATGGGATAATAGATGTTTCGGATGCTAATTTGAAGAAAACGACTCGATCAATATTAAATAAATTGGACGAAGAACAACAGTGGTTTGATCGGGTTCTCAATAAACAAACATGGGTTTTAACTTCAGAGTTCATCGACTATTGCAATCAGTTCACGGACGACGTATGTAATCGTGTACTGTACAATTCCCTACTTTGGTACGCAAGTCCTTCGTCACAGGGCATTTTGATCCCTTTGTTCACGAAGGGCACGACATTGCACAGGACATTATGAAACACTTGTAAGTATTTTTGCTTATGAAATTACAATTGCATTCTTCGGATGATTACTGACATCAATAATACATTAACAATAAAATAGTTCAGTGCGGTTGGAAGCTCCATGCAATATAAATTCAAAATCGTCGAAACTGGAAAGAACCTACGCGATCGACACGATTATATATGTTATGAATAGAATTTTCCGTATTCATTTTGATGTTCTCGATGAAAACTGGTAAGTACCGATTGTAAGTTCCTACTAATTTGAGTTATATTGTTAATCTATTCTTTTTTTATCATTATTAATTTAGGATAGAAATACTTACTAGTGATACAAAGTCCCATAAGATCGATGGGGTTTTGAAGGTTTTTCAAACGAAAAAGTTTACACAGACAATCATAATTATGGAGTTTTCATACGGTCAATACGCTTCAGAAGACAAGGATACTGACGATCAAGTGAAACTGAGTCGCAATGCAAAAAGAATTTTAAACAAATTACTTGATAAAGTCCCATGTAAGAAAGCACGAGTTTATACTATTCAAAGTGTTAGTAAGTGTCATTATAATTATTTGTTAATAAAAAGATTCTTGGTTACCTACTTAATCTTTTTTTGTATAAGATGGAAATATTAGTATAAAATTTATGGTACGGCCTTTGCCTTCAATCTATCTGTATGAAGAGTTTGTTAGCATCAAAATACCTACGACTTTTGATGATATGGAGGAATTCGCCAAAAGTATGCCAACCCTTATGGATTTTCAGGTAACGGATGATGGTAAACATTTATAGATGCTTCTTGCATGGAATTGATAGTACTTTGTTTTTACTATCATAGGTTGATGTCTTGCGGACTGTTAAGCTGATAAATAAGAAACCAATTGAAGATCAAAAGGTGTATAAATCCGAAGTTAAAAACACGCCACAAAAAGACCGAGAAAAAAAGAAAGCCACTAATAATACCTTACCGTCATATCCTGAATCACCTTGTCCTGGATCACCAGGTGAAGATTTAATTTGATTTATTTGCATGTGTGGAAATTTATCATCAATGTCCAGGAATATAAAAATATGTTAGCATTTAGCTGTTATCTGTAGTACCAATAAAGTTTTACCCACATCGGGCTTGTACTTAGAGTTGGCAATCGAAACGAAACCTACCCGAAACTAGTTTCGGAAAGCTCTAATCCGAAACTAGTTTCGGATTTTT
>CAJVPZ010003048.1:0-11508 GCA_910592135.1 Racocetra fulgida | reverse complement strand
ATTATTAAATACTAAAGAATATATATTTAAAATTTAAAAAAAGGTTTATATGTATAAAATTAGGTGAGTCAACTCATTTGATTTATAAGTAACAGCACTTAGGTAGGATATGTCCTATGACTATTATTTTTATCTTTTCCAATTTCAGTTTCAATTTCGTCAAGAACTTGTTTTAATATTTGTTTATTATTCCGGTCAATTTCTAAAGATTTATTGCTTTCGTCATCAGTCAAATCATCTGCTATTCTTTTATTGTTTTTAGGTTTTCATTCTATGTTACATTGAAAAATCTTAATACTAAAAAAAAATAAATAAATTTGAAATAAAAGATATCTTACTTTGAGTTTCGTTTTTGGATTTTTTTTTTTTGATCTGCATTTAAAGCATCCACTTTCATTTATTTCCTTTTTATGAAATTATTGTAAGTTTTATATCATAAAATTTTTTTTAAAAAAAGTATTATAAATTTTGTACTTTAAGTTTGTTTTCCAAAGAATTAATTTTTTCCTTCATTTTTTCATCTTCTATTTGATGGAAATAATCATTTTCTGGGATCTAAAAATTAATAAATGCATAAATATATAATTAAGAAAAAAGATTTAAGTTAAAACGTTTGTGCCTTACCATACGATAAGCTTCAATTTCAGATTTAGAAATAGTACTAGTAATATCATAATTCCCTCAGTAGCCTCTTAAACAACTTTTTCGGTCATTAGCTTTGCTAAGATTTGCAACGTTTCTTTTTACAATAACATCACCATTATTTTTAAAAGTTATTAATTCAATATCACCAACGTTATTGGTACATTTATATTTTAACTTTATAAGTAATGTCAAGAAATCTTCAGGAAATGTGTCGTAATCTACATCTTGAGACATTTTCGTAAAAAAAATATGTAGGGTGCATACACCCTTTTGTAAGGAATTTTTATAGTAAATAATGAGTGAAGATCAGTAAATAGATCTACATAAAAAATTCTTTTTTTGGTTTGTATTATGATAAAATTGGCAAAAACTATCACGTGACGCTAAACTAACAATTTTTTTTCGATCATGTGATCATCAACAAAATTCTTTAAGGTTCGTTTATGTTAGAGTTAGTGTTTAAACTAATGTTAAAGATTTAGGGGCTATAGTAAAATTACCCAAGGAATTTTTTTTGTTAGTGTATGAAGGGCTGTTTCTTAGGCAAAATATTGAGATAAAGACGATTTTTTAAAAATGAACGGTTGTTTTGAATTTTTCTGATCACGTGACATTACACTAAATTAAGACACAGCAACACGTGATCTGATCTCTTAATTCTGCCATATTCTAATACTAACCTTAACAATAATGCTGGCCATGCAGTGTCATTAAGGTTAGTGCTGGTCATTAGCTGTGTCGATAAGGCTGTGTCTGTAGCTTTTCCCTATTGCTTCGCTCGCCGTGTTAATGGCATGATCATCACGGTTCCAATAAAATTTTGCTTTTATTTATTAATGTGTATAAGAAAATTGTATAATTGAAAATTTTCGACAACATATGTATTTATATTTTTTTTAATTTTTTATGCTTAAAACAAACACTCTTTATTATTTTATTTTAAATTACATTATTTTGTTATTACTACATAATATACTTCTCCTGACTATGTTTATACTCACAAATACTTTTAATGATAATCATTGTTATGACCATTACGATAAGAATTTTGATTTATTTTGTCAAGACTACACAAATTTTAAAAGCTAATATCTTTTGATCTAAAAACAATATCAAAAAAAGGAAGCCGCAGTTTAACTTAGCAGCCTTATTTTTTAAAAAACTATAATACCTTTTTGAGATATATTGTTTTAAAAATATAGTATTTTTATATGATAACATAAAAAATATCAAAAATGGGACAAATATTAAATAATAATTAATAAATTTTCTTAAAAATACACTATATATTTTTTTTAATTAAATTCGAATTTAAAATAATAAATCGTTAAAATAAAAATCGGTAATAATTTCTACATAGTGAAGTCAAAATTTTACTATGTAAATCAATATTGATTCATTAAGTAAAGTTGTTCAGGAGATCAAAATACATGTAATGAAAGTTTTATATAAATTAAACAACATTTTATTAATACAATTTTACATATTACGATTGGACGAACAAAATTTTAAACATTTTTGCCTAAACGCAATATGCAAAAATGTATTAATGAAACTTTCAGAATATATGTATTTTGATCTCCCAAACAACTTTACTTAGTGCACTAATATCGATTTTTTTAGTAAAATATTGACTTTACTATATAGCAACTATTGACGAACCTGAAATGGGACAAATGTAGTCTTTAAGTGTCGCGCACTGTACAAATGCATTTTTCAAATTTATTTCACGTACCTACAAGACACCAGCAAAAAAAAATGGAATTCCATGAAATGTGACTAAGCTCGCTTAAGGAAACGAATTCAAAATCTGATAGATGACGCACAAAAGAAAGAAACTTTGTGGTTAGCTGACTTTTGATATAATCATGTTACTATACTAGTATTTGGTAGCACCTAAATGTCTCGTCGTCAGAAATGAAAAATTAATTGTAAGATTAAGAAAATGATATGTTGGGCACATTCGAGGTTTACAGGTTTTGCATACCAAGTTCGTACAAACTGCCGGTCAAATTCGTATGAATTTGACTGTCAGTTGGTATGCAAAACCTGTAGAAATCGATTAATAACTAAAATGGAGGAATTCAGTAAAGTAAAACATAACCTTGTGGATATATTAAGAGTTAAAATTTGATCGCATGCTATCATTTATTTTATTTATTATTCTTTTCGTGCTTATTTACCAAGTTAACTGTGTATTATTATGTGAAAGCAAAGAACACATTGCACATTCTTATTAAAAATATAAATATCTAACTTTGAAAGCAAAGTTTAGCATTGAGTTTTTATCAGTGCTAGAAATATTTAGACAAAAATACTACTTAATGTAACAATGTAAGTTTAAAATATAATATTTATTCACGGTTTTTCTTATATTTTTGAATCCATGGATGTTTTAAGACATCTTTCAATGGTAGACGTTTTATCGGGTCATGTTGTAATAACTTGTAATCAGAAAATTAAAATTAACACTTAACTTTGTTAGTCAAAATACTCTAAGTATTTAAAGAATAGTTACCGAGTTAATCAAGTCACAAGCCTCAAATGACAAATGATCAGGTAAAGTGAACTTAACTTTGGCTATTCGTTTATATGTTTCAGTATGATCAAGTTCTTCAAATGGTACGATACCAGTCAGAAGTTCGTAGCATAAAACACTAAGTGACCAAACGTCGATCTTTTCATCATGTTCTTTACCTTCGACCATTTCTGGTGGAAGATAATCCAATGTACCACAAAATGTTTTACGCCTAAAATATTAAAACAAAACTAATTGAATAATCACTCTTTTAATGTAAATTGAAATGTATAACTTACTTTTGACTTGTGTGTACAGACAATCCAAAATCTCCAATCTTAATTTCATCATTCAAATCTATCAATAAATTTTCTGGTTTTATATCCTGATGAATAATGTGTTTTTGGTGAATATAACTTAAGGCTCCAACCAGTCGTGCAACATACTATGTGGGAAAAGAAAAAACTGATATAATTTTCAGAAAACATTTCTTTATTTAAAATAATTTAATAGACATACCTTTGATGCTTTTTTTTCCTTAAGCCTTCCTGATTTTACAAGTTTTTTATAAAGTTCTCCTTTGGCTGCATATTCAAGGATCAAAACAAAGTACGTTTTATCTTGAAAATGCCTGAGAAGTCGAAGGATATTTGGATGCCTATCGTATTTAAGCATTTATCTAATCATTTGTTATTATATATTTATATATATTATTCATTGTTACCTTAAATTGGCCTGAATCTCTACTTCACGTCTCAATTGTCTTTCAGCATTTTTTTTAATTAGTTCTTTAATAGATAGCACTTTCAATGCTACTATATAGCCGCTAATTTTTTCTCTTGCCATATAAACACGGCCAAAATGTCCTTTACCAATACTACATCCAATATCAAAGCTTTTCAATGAAAATTGGGGTACTCTATTAGAGAATATAAAATATTAATTTATACCTCTTACGTAATCCGAAAACAGATTAAATATTTTCATCTTACTTAATAGGTGGACTAATAGTAATTTCTTTCTAATATTCTTCATTATACTTTTGATTCATGTGTATGTTTGATTTTCCTAATTGTAAACCAAATTACGATTTAATTTGTTGTTGACATCACATGACCCGTGAAAACGATACAAACAGAGCAGATCATATTTTGATTTTGTGATTAATAACTCTAGGAAGTCCAGAAAAATCACATCAATAATATTCTAGAAATAATTTTTAATTCATTTCATTCTCCTACGGCATCAAGATGCCGTCGGAGAATGAAGTGTTGTGGATGAATTATTTTAATGCTCATCAATAATTTTGCTATAGAACAGTTTTTCATCACTATAAATCAAAAATTGACATTTTTTTTTGTAATTACATCAATTACTATCACACAAAAATAATTTAGACTTTACAAATTTAAAAGATGGCATCGAAACTTTAACAGATAAAATTGAAGCTATTACTCATAATCATAATCAAAGTAGTTATTGTCAAGAAGTAATCAAACAAATTAAAATTTTGGTTTTAATAATTATCATTCCTTTATTGACAAAATCATAGCATATATTAATAATCAATTGTATTAATAATCAATTAAATTTATAATTATTATTTTAAGATTAAAAATTCCCGCACCTGGTAATTTCGGTCCTAAAGTTTCAAATAATTTCTGAAAAATTAGATATTACTTGTTGAAAAATTGACAATAGTATGTTCAACAATGGTTCTATTATTACCTGAGACTGCCAGGCTTGAAAAAAGTGAAGTTTATATGCTAAAAAAGATGGGTAAGGTATTAGGTTAAAAAGAATTTGGGTTTAAAAACACCAGATCAGAAAACCGCATTTGGAAATCATTGTGCAGAATATATTTTATTTTTAAAAGGAGATAACCTCAATTCGAATGTTAGCAAAGGCAGGAGAAAGATTCAAAACATAAGGATACAGATTTTGACCTTATTTTACATAAAATTTCAAATGAAAAGGTTGAGAAATTTGATCTTGATGAAACCTATATTAAATTTATATATCCCTTTTATTTTAATAAATACAGTATATCAATTATAAAATAAGATAAATTAACTACATAGCTTTTCTATTGAATGTACTCTTTTAACTACTTTTCTTAACACGCATATACTCAAAATAACGCGAAGATGGAGAAGATATCTCGACTAGTATAATTCGACAAAAATTTTTTTATTTAATATTAAAATGTTTCAAGATCTAAATTATTGTCAGTTTTCGCTTTGTCAACCATCAAAGAAGTCATAATTGTAAAGTTAATATCGCATAAACTAAATATAACAAAAAAATTTACTAGGTTCGAAATAATAAAATTAAGTGAATTAAAGCTTTCTCTAGCACCTAATTTAGTACTAGAAATTAGTTTGTTTGAATTTTACTTATTTTTATTTTTGGCTGAGTTTAAACCGTTCAAATAGAAATCAGTCCAAAAAAAGGATTTTTGTCACGATAATATCGACAGACGCGTTTGGACTATCCACCAATAAAGTAATTATATCAAGGTTAGACTGGATTAAAAAGAACAAGCATTGTAAACTCTGCAAGGTGAAGTCGATAGGAATTCCTTTCAAATAACTTTAACATTCAAAAAGCTATCAATTAATATTTTTATTCTTTGCTTTTAGTGATCAAATAAATCTGAGTCACACCTCAGACGGGGACCTGAACCTCTACATTTATATGTACCCAGAAATAACTAACAATGATAGATTTAATTTCAAGAGTAAGCAGTCAACGGTAATGAATGAATAATTTTTTAATTCAAATTTTCAATTTAAACCTTCAAGTTTTAGTACTTGTATTGTTGCTAAATTGAAATGATTAAATTATCTGTTCTGTATCGTGTTAGTGTTGTTAAAACTAAGAGTGGATTAAAAAAAAAGACTTTTACAATTAATAATTGATGTATTTAAACTGTCGGATTTCTATCGTTGTATATTAAAATTATCGAAATGAAATTAACAAATGATTGTTATTTAGAAATTATCAGAAACTTCGAATATGATCACCACATTTTATATAACTGCCTCTTAGTTAATCGTTTATTTTTCAATTTACTGTGCCTCTGTTATGGGCTGACCCTTTCAATATCTTATCTAAAGGTTCTATAAAAGTCATCTCTATTTTTCTTTTTTACATTAATGAAACTGAAAAGCATCAAATAATCTCAAGCGAGCATCAAGTCGATCTATCATGTATTCTCCAAAAAACTTTATTTGAATATACTGATTTTTTAGAGACTTATTCAAGCTACAAGACAAAAAATGCCATCTCATTGTGGTATCAAAATACTCAAGATATATCTAAACCTAGTTTAGAAAATTCAACTTTTGCTGCTATTCAAAACATGTTGTTTCGAAAATGTAAGCGAATTAAGAATTTTTACATTTCAGCAGCAACGTTTCCTTTAATTTCTAGTTCATGGTTCAATTCATCAGAATTGAGAGAATGCGAATTTAAATTTACAGAAATCAAAACATGAACGTAAACAATTGTATTAACTTAATTTCAGCACAGAACAAAAGAATCCAGACTATCCGAATTATGACATATAATGAAGATATACCACCAAATTGCGATGAGTCATTTTTAAATTTAATTAGTGCTCAACCTGAACTCAAGGAATTGGAACTGAAATATTTCAGCACTTCTAGATTTATGCCTTTATTGCGGCAAAAAATGCTTCAAACAAAATCTCAAAGTCTTCAAAAACTAATTTTACAAGGAATCAAATTTAATAAAAATAATCTCGCAATTCATATGCCAAATTTGAATTATTTATTTATAAAACAATCTTTTGGAAATCCTTTTGGAGAAGACAAAAATAATTTACCAAATCTTCAAAGGCTCGAATTAATTGATAATGATGTAGAATTAAATAGAACTATACTAAAGTCAAAATGCACATCATTAAAATTTTTAAAAATAATTGAGAAAGAATTAAGCAATGAAGTAAAAGAAGAAATTGTTTTTTTTTGCTTAGTCTAAATTATCCAAACATAATGACTTTATGTTATGTAACGGATAATCTCATGTTCACTTCTTCACTTAAAAAGTTTCACAAGCTTTGTCAACTACAATTAGGAGGGTTTTCTTATTATGATCTACCTTATAGTAGTCAAGATTATCTACAAGCTTTAGGTAGTTATTTGCCTAGCTTATTAACAATTCTTAACTTACTTAATATTTATGATTATAGTCATAGAGACTTGAATTATTTTTTACAAGATTTTGATATAGAAAGAGTGAAGCTGGAATTTTTTATATTACCTTTTAATGTTGAGCTCAACCTTCTTCCAAATTTAAGATACTTTATTAAAAAAGCCAAATATTTAAGGTATATAGAAATAGTGCAATCAGAAAATTACAACATTGAAAAACAGAAAAAAAGTGAGATGGAAATTATTGACCTCTGTCAAGCTCGAAATATTAAATGTATTTTAAAATCTCAGTTAGAGAGAGATAATGATTATTATTTCACATACGCAATAGAATTTAAATCATTCATAAGGAACGAAGAAGGTTGTGTGTGGATAAAGTTATTTCTAACACAAGTAAATCTCATAAAAAGTTAAGAATGTAAACCTTGGGTAATTATTTGTAAATTCATGTATTTTTTTAAAGTATAATTAACAAATTTTAATATTTAACTTAAAAGGAATTGTGAAATATATAAAAAAATTTTTTATTTAATATTACATAATTATAAATTTCAACTATTAAGCTCAACTTTTAAAAGAACTAATTGATTTAACACACACCTAAATAAATTTCTCCAATGTCGTCAGACGTTTTTCAGGTTCAGACTTCCAACTTGGAAGTTTGAGTCCGAAAAACGTTTGATGGCTCGGTCGTCATCCTAAATCAGTGATTTAGGAGTTTTATCACAATTCAACAGAGAGGCACAATTGTATTTAACGAACTATATATTCACCAAATTTAATAATATAAGCGGACTATTTTTAATTTTTAATAGTTTGGGTTAGTCACAAACTAAATAATAGAAGAAAAAAAGACAAAAAAAAATGCAAATAATAAATTCATGAATTCTCTTCTTAGAACAAATATATTTTTTTCTATTATCAAATGATAATATCTGATTAGCTTAGCCGATTATTTTATAATACTGTATAAAAAATGTATCAATTTTTTTTAAGATTATCAAAAGGTGAATGTCTGTTTGATCTTAAACCAATTACAAGAAAATTGGCGTTTCTGGAGGAAGGTATACTATACCAGGTGGTCTGGATTGATAGTTTGAGAAGTTCTTTCAGTTCTGAGGGGTGTCAGAAAGATAGATATTGGTTTTTAGTGAACTTTACAAGAATAGAAAATTGTAACGTAACTCATTGACTATATTTTCATGTAGTTGGTATGTTATATAGTGTTAGACAATTGTTTAATAGATCTAAGATTGTGGCTTTTGCTTGGGGCCTAGGTGTTTTAGCATTTTATTTGATATTTTTGAGAGTCTAGTGGCCTTTGTATTGGGTGCTTCTTTGATTATAGTTTCTAGTTCAGAGGATGTGATCTTTGTCATGATTGTATCATACTATGTTAGGTCTATTGTTTGGATTGGTTTGTATTTATTTGCCCACTCTTTTCATAGTTTCATTTGAGTTAGATTTGATTTTGTCTAGTTTTTAAAATGTTTCTGTATAGCAGTTTTGATCTTCTGAAGTTCTGTGATTATATTGTTAGATGTTCGGATATTGTGTAGTATTACAGGATCTGTGTGCTTTTTAAATACACTTTTTATCATTTTAGATGTATTGTTTTGGAAGTTTTGGTATCTGCGTTCGATACAGTTCTTTATATATAGGTTTTTTACTGTTTGGTTTTCTATGTTTCTTGCTATTTTGATTTGTTGTTGGGCTGTCTTGAGTATTGTATCTACTGTATTTCTTCCATAGTTGTGTTGGGTTGTATTTGTATTTGTGTGTTGGATAGGTTGTTAATTGTTGTATGAAGTTGTGTATTCGGTCCATATTTGTTGCTTGTTTGTGTAGGCTTATGTGTCTTCGTGCCTTATTTATATATGTTAGTGCTTTATGTAATTTGGTGGCTGTAGGTAAAAATAGGTGGTTAGTATTTTTGTTGCTTTGTATATATGTGGGATATGTTTGTTTACACTTTGTTTAATACAGTTTGCTAGTATGTGCCATGTATTGTTGAAGTTTTTTATGCTAAGGCTTAGTGGATCTGTTTTCGATTATACAAGTTTTGCTTTAATTATATTTGCAAATTGTTCTCATGTTTCTGTGTTCATCATATCATAGTTGTAGATTGTTTTTTTTTGTTTTGGTTTTGTTTCTTTTGTGTATATATGATATATTGACTGATGTGAAGATTATTTTGTGATCACTATTTGTAATCTGTGTAGCCTCTTTGAGTATTGGGTTGTGAAAGTTTTCAATTGAGTTTTTTGAAATCTATATCTCATCTATTTGGCTGCTGGTTCATTGAGAGCTCCATGTAAATTGGTTTAGTAGAAAAGTGTTGATTAATGATAGCATATTTGAATTTTTTAGATATTGTATTAGATTGTTGTGTATGTGTTTTTTGTTGAGATTAGGTTAAAGTCTCCTAGGATGATTGGTTTGATCTTTTGTTTATTTGCTTGTTCTGCCTATTCTATTATTTTGGATTGGATTAAGTTATTGAGTTGTTTGTTGTTGCAGGATAGGTATGTTGCTATGATACAAAATTGGTTTTTGTGTGGTAAGAATATGTCAATGCTGAGTGTTGTGCCTGGATAGGTTTGTATATTATGTATATATAGTTGTAATTTCTTATGTAGTGCTATTGCAATTTTCATACATGATTCTTGTTTTTTGGCTGTTGTTGCTGTAGTGTTGATGTGTAGAAGTAGTATATCTTGTTATGTAGTTGTAAATTTGTATATCTTGATTCTGTGAGCTTGGTTTCTGTTATGCTTATTATATTTATGTTTTTCTTTTTGCAGTAGTCAAGTCATAGTTGTCTTTTGATATCGTCGTTGAGCCCACATATATTGTGTAAAGCTAAGTTAATAGTATCTGTTTGTATGTAGTTGTTTGTATTGTATATGTTGATTGTATGTTTGTTTTTGTTATAGTTTTTTAGAATTGATATAGTTATACGAAGATATCCCAAGTTAGTTTGGGAAAGGAGGAAGTTCTAATATGTAGTTTGGAATTTGTGGTATTTCGAAGTGCTGTTGAAGAATTGCTATAGTAGAGTTAATTTCTTTTTGTTGTTTAATAGGTATATTGATATAGATTTTGTCAGTAATTTTTTTAAGTGCGTCTTGTAGTTCAACTAGGCTTTTTGGTATCATTAGTTTTTTGTTAGTTTTGATCTCGTGGATTTCGTTAGGTGTGATAGGTATCTTGATTCAGTCTAATGGGATATGTTCGAAGTAATATTCTTCTTTAAAGAGCTTAGCTATTTCTACTAGTATTCTAGATGATGTAATAGATATTGTGATATTGAATGCTTTGATCTCTGTAGGGTCTAAATGTAGTCTTGGTTTGTTTATCAGATTGGCTGTTAAGATTGCCTTGTTTATGGTAAGTTTATCTTGTATTTTGTCTTTATCTTTTTGAAGAATTTTTGCGCTATTTTGTCATCAGTGATTGGATAAGTAAATTTAGTATATAGTTTGATTCTGTTTGAATCCTGTAGTAGTACAAGCTTTTGTATAAAGAAGTCATTTGGTATACTTCTGAACTTGTAGTATTTTCTGAGAACTTCTGCTATATCTTTAATATTTGTTTCTTCTAGTGATAGATCGATAGAGAAGAGGTGTCTAACTCCACTATTTAATTTGTAGTAAATTAATGGTAGAGGTTCTTGTTCTAGTGGTAGAGCAAAGTAGGTTACAGGTATTTTAGTAAAGCTGTAGTGATTGATGAGTTTTTTTTTATAGAATCATAACTCTTTTAGTTGTTTTGGATCTGTAATAGAAAAATAGATTTTTAGTTTTTCTTTTAGTTTTGATAGTTTTTCTGAAAGTTTTGGTAGTGCAGTAAAGTAAGTATCTAATAAACTAAGGAAGTTAAAAATTACTCTAAGAGAGTTAACAATTGCTTTTGTTTGAGATTTTTGCTTAATTAGTAGTTCGAAAGGTAATATATTCTTGGTTTGGCTGTCTATTTCCTCAGAAGTTTTAGGTAGTTGTTGTTATTGAATGCTATATGCTTGATTAACTGCTGTTTGAATTTGTTTGTAGTCTGTGATAGATTTTGCACGGATGAAGTTTCGGCTGTATTTAATTATCTGATATGCCTTGCTTGGCTGGAGTTGTCTAAAGTTGAGGTTTGTAAAGTATTCTATCATTAATTTTT
>CAJVPZ010003047.1:0-11510 GCA_910592135.1 Racocetra fulgida | reverse complement strand
ATCTAATTGGTAATTCTACTAGAAAGTTATTAAAGAAAAGAGTATAGTTTGAGTTATATATATTATAGGGTTTAAATATTAAATAGGGTGTATTAAAATGATTTCGGACTAGTTGGTCAGCCCAATTATTAAATTCATCATCTTGATGAGCATCAACCTTGTGAAGAGAACTTGTAGATTGTGTGAATTAATGAAATTAATTAAAGTATACCATAGTGAATGAAATGGTTTTCGAATAAAAGATAAGGCAAGTGAAGCCTGATTAATGTTATTATATTTAGAAATTACAAATTGTGAATCTGTGTAATATGAACTGTACAATTTCTAGGTATTGTAATAAGTACAGATATAATAGCAGTAAGCTCAGCCTTAAAAGAACATGGCCAGAGCTTAATTTGTGCCTGAAAAGAGTGTACAATATTGTTGTTTTGGATTTGTATCTATCCAATCTTCATAGAGCATTGAGGTGTTCCAAGTTCTATAACTGAACCATCTGTATAGAAGGAAAGCTCAGAATAGTTGTGATTATAATTGGCAATTGTCTGAAGAGTGTTAGTTAAATTATTTGCTTCAAAGATATCTGGTATTTGTGTTATAGCAATAGGAATATTAGGAGCAGATAGGATTTGAAGTGGATGTTGACAGGCAATAGAGTATATTAAGTCAACATAATTGGCATCCAAGTTAACAGATTTAGTTGTAGAATTGACTCTACCAAAGAACTTAGCAGTAAGATTAATAGAAATAAAAATAGTACATCTATTGGCGATAAGATTAAAATTTAAAAAGCAGTCTGAACATCGGTAGGTAGTAATAAGTAGTGTTGGATATAAGCAAGTGAATTGAGATTCAATAGAATATTGCCAGTGTGTAATAAGAATATGTCCAGAAGGGGTGGGCTGCCTGCGTACTTTACTAATAATAATTTGATTATTAAATATTGTAATAAGCCAGGGTTTAGAGCATGATGAAAAGTGTTCAGTAGTATAGCAGTAGTAATTTATATTAGGGAGTTGTATGTGATTATACAAAGTTCTAGATGAGTAGTGACTAATAACATTATTTTCAAGGGTAGTAAACTATAGTGGTTGACTTCCTTTAGGAATTTTATGAATTTTGGGTAAAATATGCTGTCAACTAAGAAGGCAAGAGTTAGCAAAAGAAGTAAGTTGATCTAAGTATAAAATATAGTAATAACGAAGTTGTTTTTTAAAATTGGGATATTGTGAATATATAGATAATAAAGTTTCTAAAGATACAGAGTTAGTAGAGATAGTATGTAGAATCTGTTGTGAAATATTAGAGGCAATAGAAAGTTCAAGATGTTTAAATAGTTGGATAATTTTAAAACTTGTAGTTTGCTTGAAGGTTTATTAATTATAGGATTAGGATATAATAGTATATTTGTTGAAGAGTTGAAGACCATAGGTTGTTTTGGAGTTGTTTAAGATGAATATGGGAACTACATCCTTAAAGGTCCATGTTGTTAAGACGTTTAATGTAATTTGAGATATAATGTTGAAGTTGAATATCTCAAATATTACGAATATTATATAATTGTGGATGTAGAAGTGTAGTTGTAGAAATAGTATGGCTGAGCTTAGCTTTGCACTTAACAAGTCAATATGATGTGTAAGTATTATATAGTAATTATATAACTATTATATAATAATTATATTTATTAAAAATAACAATTTTTGTAAAATATTATAACTATAAAACAAAAAAGCACTTAATTAAGTTATATAAAGTTTATTTTTTTTACTTATTTATTTATTTATTTACTTTTGATAAGTATATATTGTTATTATTATTATTAGCACTAACTAGTTTAGTCTTTTTTATTTAACTCTTAAGATGCCAGAAAACATACTAAGCAGTTTTTAACAAAAAAATCACATATTGACAAAGGGTTAATAAATTCTTAGATATTTAATTCTAGCAGATAGTTTGTATAATTATTTTATTTTTAGTTTTTCTCTACTTACTTGCTGCAATACTTTGGCTCTTGTTTTTTTGTTTAATACTTTCTTCTTAATATTCTTCTACTACTTAATTAATAAACACATAACATTCTCTTTATATACAAGTTTATTTAATGAAAAATCATGGTCTAGATTCAATCTTTAAGATTGAACCTCTTATTTATTTAAATTTTGATCATATGTAATTACATTATATGTCTTCTAAATCATATTACAATAAACTTTCAAATTACTAATACATTGAATCAAACATATTATAGTATAACACAAACTTATCATTATAAATAATTATGATACTCTTGCAAATCTTATCATAGATGGGATCTTTAAAAACAGATTAAAAAAAGTTACATTTTTGATGTTTTTAAAGTTATCTTTTTGATACAGTTAAGGTTAATAAGTTATATATATATCAAGAATACAATTTATACAATATATAAATCATTATATGAAATCTGCCCCACTTTAAGAGATGGGTGATCTTTTCCAACATTACTATAAAAAAGTTACTGTCATATAACAGTAACTATAATACATTAAAACTCTTTAAATTTATTTAAATTAGAATTATAAAGCTAACTTTTAGTGTGTATATAGTAAATTTACTTAAAAAAATTTTTGTTAAAGCACAAAAAGTGTTTTTTATACAAATTATCACAAAATAATTGATTTTCAAAAAAGTGAACATTTTGTTTTGATCTTTCAGATTGTATTACATTATACTAAAACAAGATTTGCTATTAGATAATCTACTATTAATCATCATGTAATAGAAACTTTTTTATAGAAATAATGAGAAGCCAGGTCTATAGACACATACCAATCATATGACTTTGCATATACTGATTATGTGACTTTGCATATATTGATTATTATGTTATGTATATTATATATAAGAATTTTGGAAACAAATTTTTCTAAAACTATTTGATAAAAGTTAGTAAGAATTTTTTTAAATCAATTCTACAAATTAGTTAAATTTATTTAAAAAAATTCATTAAATTTTGCCAAGTAGTTGTCTAAAAATTTTCATTTAAAGTTTAAAAAAATTTGTCACTTTCTAAAAAAAAATAACTACCAATAATTTTCCAAACTTTAAGTGAAATTTTCTCAACAATTATTTGATAGAATTTGATATAATTTATTTAAATATATTCTATAAATTAGTAGAATTCATTTAAAAAAAAATTTATTGAATTCTACTAGGTAGTTAAGAAATTTTTGTTCAAAGTTTGAAAATTTCTGCTGCAGTAATTATCTTAAAGAGATGACAGAAATTTTCTTAACAACTACCTGGCAGAATTTGATAAAAATGTTTTTTAAATGAATAATTTAAATAAATTCTATCAAATTCTATTAGATAATTGTCAAAAAAATTTTACTCAAAGTTTGGAAAATTACTGGTATGGTTATTTTTTTTTAGGAGACAACAAATTTTTCCAAACTTTGAGTGAAAATTTTTAGACAACTACTTGGCAGAATTCAATGATTTTTTTAAAATGAATTCTACTAATTCATAGAATTGATTTAAAAAAAAATTTACTGAATTCTATCAGATAGTTGTAGAGAAATTTGTCTCCAAAATAAAAAAATTCTTACTTAGTATCTTACGTACGTTATACACACGTGATGATCGTACGTGCAAAGTCACGTGATCGGTACGTACAAAGTCACACGATCGACAAACTATAAATTTCGTCATTTCGTCAATGACGAACATGACGAAACATGAGTTCGTCATTTCGTCAACGATAAAATAATTTCGTCACCCATCTATAGATCCCACCATTATAGTTTCGTGGTCTCATAGGATCATTACCCGACATAAATTACGCCCAATGCTATATTTAAATATAAAATGTATTACTCGACATAGGTTTCGTCATAAGTTTCGTCATTCGTCATAAGTTTCGTCATTCGTCATGGGTTTCGTCATTCGGCATTAGTTACGTCATTCGTCATAAGTTTCGTCATTCGTTATGGGTTTCGTCATTCGCCATTAGTTACGTCATTCGTCATAAGTTTCGTCATTCGCCATTAGTTACGTCATTCGTCATAAGTTTCGTCATTCGTCATAGGTTTCGTTATTCGCCATTAGTTACGTCATTCGCCATTCCGTCAATTGGAAGTCACCTGATGAAATCATTTCGTCATTCGTAAATGACGAATGATTCGTCATTCGTCAACCATCTTTAATCGAATTTAATTTGAGAACACTTATAATATTAACATGTTCTATATAAAATTTTTTTGAGAACATAAAGTATAAAATTATGTTTTCTATATTAATATTTTTTAATGGACAAAAAATTATTAAAACGTAACTGAAAGTAATGGGTTATGTCACTTTAGATAAGGGTTAGGTTTGGGTTAACTATGGTTTATGATATTTTTTATCAAAAATTTTAATTGTCGGGATTTTTAACTGTCGGATTTTTGCCTGTCGGGATTTTTGCTGTCGTGATTGTGACCTGTCGAGATTTAGCTTGTCGCGATTTTGACCCAAACCCATAAATCATGTATTTTAATCTTTTTTATTTTTATTGATTTGTTGATAAGTATAAAAACTATTTACTTTAGATTTAAGAGTTATATAAATAAAAATAAATACAATTAATATAATAGAAGTGAAGTATTAAGTTAAGCATGAAATCTTACATTTAATAAAAGATAACCAAAGTAAAAATAAAAAGATTAACAATCTCATAAAAATATCATTTGCCAATTAGACTATTCATTTATTTTTAATGTGCATAGTAGTAAAATTTATTACAATTCTGTACGAAAAGGTAAATACTGGTTTGTACTTCAAATTTGGGTCAAAATGACAAACTTTTCTCTTAAATTTACACTTCTAAACTTCCGAACAACAAAGTTCTAATCAGTATATTTAGGGGCCTCGCTAAAACCGGAAACAAGCGCATCAATATGGCATATAAAAAGTTAACAGAATGTATAATTTTATTATTAATTTTATTAAATAATGTAATATACTATATATTATACTTCTTTAATAATTTATACTATAAATGTTATTGTAATAACGCCTTTATTTTCACTTGAATTTAGTGAAATAATCCCTGCAAAAAGTCGATAAAATCCCGAACAATACCGTCTATACCTGTTAAATATATTCTAAATTTAATAATTGACAGGTTCTAAACGGTATGCTCACAGCATATTTACAATATTTACTCGAAATAACACTTGTGGGGGTTACTTTGAGACGCGTAATTCAAGGGGAGTTGATAATTAATTTGTGGAAGATTTTTTTTAAAAAAAAAAATTATGTTCAATTAGATTAAATCAATTATTAACACTCTTTATATTGCATTTCTTAAAATAATGCCATGGATGTTATTGTCGTGCAAATACAGTAGACAATTTATATCGGGAATTGAAATATGAAAATACAGTTATAACCAGTTTCATTCATATCAAAATGGCGAATCAAAACGCCTCACAATAATATCACATGCCACAATTTTAACTAACTGCATCTGTGCAGCATTTTGTTCATTAATGATAATTCACCCTTAAATATTACTATTTAATACATCCCTTATTTAGGATGCTTTCAGTCTCCTGAGTAGATATTGTAGTGGATCATGTGTATACATGTTTACGTAATTGTCTTCAATTGTTTTCCTGCATATTATAATTGTCCTTTGATTCATGAGACAAACATTCATGAGTAATCACTACTAACAATGATTAGACAATGGATATTTTTTCAGGGGAAGGGCCGAATTTTTGCTTGAAAGTGCCCACATATTTATTTATATCTACACCCCTTAATTTCTTCCATATATACTTGTCTTACGTTCTTAGTACTTGTTTCTCATTGTTTATGATTTGAAATTGACAGTAGCAACGATAAGAGAAACAAATGTCAGATGTTCAAAGTAACACCCAGTAATGGGATATTTCTAATTATTAACAATTAACCGATTATTAGCTAAAAACTACTTAGTAATGTACGGCGCAATAGATCGATTAATGCTATATAAAAAAATTGTCGTAATATAATTACAAAATCAATTTGTCAGTTACTTCATGAATGTTTATCATTATCTAATATTCATTACAATTTATTTGCGTACAATTATTATATCTCCTATATTTATTATTCATACCCCCTAACAAAACAAAGACTATGAGTGAAGATATCTCGACTAGAGTAATACGTACTTGGAGGTGAGTATTTTATTAGATGCAGTGCGAAAACCGTTACTACACTCTTCTAAGGAACAATACATTATTATATATACTTATTTCTACACGCACAATTACATATTACGAATTAAGGAAAATGTACTATTTCCAAATAATGTAGTAAATGAAATGCGATAATGTAAAGTATGGCGTCGTAATTCAAATTATGATATGTAGTAATTGTAATTAGGATGGTAAAAAAAATCATTTTCACCGATTTAAATCATGCGATGATTATAATCTGGATATGCTGAGGTTTAAATTCAATATATTCTGATCATAATTATCACATGTTTTAAATCGGTGAAAAATGGTTTTTTACCATTCCTAATTGTAATAATATCTACTACATATAATAAATATTATAAATGTAGTATATGTTATTATATGTAGTAATTATTATTACATGTAGTAACTATCATTACATGTATTAATAACTAGGAAATGTTTAGCACAAAGTGTCCAGCTATTTCTAGCATCTAAAATAGCGCTATTTCTAGCAAATTGCTAGAAATAGCTAGCTACATTGTTTTTGCGAATTTTGCTATTTCTTTTTGTCCGTGAACAATTAGAAACTTTTGAATCTATAGATATATCAGCCGGATTCAAAGCAGGGCTAAAATGAGATATTAAATGCATCATATTATCAATTGCTGAGACGATTAAATACTCATATATATCAAGAAAGATGCTTTAAACAAAAGGCAGTGGTACAGTAAATGGCCACTATTTACTATATTCTCGTGATTGCTAATTTGTTATTTTTGCTATTTTTGCTAGCTATTTCGACTATTACTAGCTGGACACTCTAGTTTAGCATCATGTGTCCGGAACTATAAAAAAATGTTTAAACGTATCTAGTCGATATAATTATTAAGCATAACGATAATGATGATAATAATAAAGTAATAGTGACGACCAAGTCTTGAGAATTATTATACATTAATTGACCAACCAGGATTACTGAAGCAGATGGAATATTTCGTCACGTGATCGTTGCGATCGCTTGCTCTCATAAAAATTGTTCTCCACAATCCAGACAATATTACATATAGTAAAAAATTACTACATATTACACATGTAGTAAAAATTACTACATATTACTACATGTAGTAAAAATTACTACATATTACTACATGTAGTAAATAGTAATATTACTACATATAGTAAATATTACTACAATTTCGGTTGTAAAAAACCTTTGTAAAAATATATGTAGTAAATATAAAATTGCAGTAATTAGCTATTTACGGCACCATACTTTACGATAATGTAATGTAATCGATTACCGAGAATGAAATAATAACTTTGACATAATAATGTAGTAATGATCTACATTATAAAAGACTAACGATTACATTAAGCATACACCGAATTTTCTCATTAAATCCGGATTTAATTATTAGACCCGGATTTATTGTTAAATCTGGATTTAATTGTAAGATCCGGATTTAAATATACAGCCATATTACGATTACTGCAATATGTTTCAAAAAAATTGCGTAATACAGATACCATTGTTAAATCCGGATCTTATAATTAAATCCAGATTTAACAATAAATCCGGATTTAACAATAAATTCGGATTTAATGATTAAATCCGGATTTAATGATTAAATCCGGATCCAAGTATTAAATCTAATCTCGACAAGCATCTGATCAAATTCGATGAAATTCTTTTTACATATTAGATTTTTGAATCTAAAGGATTCAAATAAAAAAAAAATTTTTATCAAATTTGGTTGAGTGGTTGTCGAAATATCTTTGCTCAAAGGTTTAAAAAAAAAACTCAAAACGCCTATCAAAATAACTGTTAAATTTTTTAAAACTTTGAGCGAAGATATCTCAACAACCACTTGCCAAATTTGATAAATTCTTTTATTTGAATCCTCTGGATCCATTGTATCAAAATAAAAAAAATTCATCGAATATCATTAGGTAGTTGTTGAGATGTCTTATTTTGTCAGGGGGTATGAATAATAAATATAGGGAGTATAAAAACTAGTCCCCATTATTTACTATGCAGTTATTAATGTGCTTACATGGGAATTATTAACAATGATCGAAATTACTAACTATAATAATTAATAATTTTTTTATTATTGATTAAAGCTCGAGCCACTTTGACGAAAGGAGATGATCACGATTAAATTAGCCAGCTTTATAACTAACGCCAGTTAACGCCAGTTAACTTTATCGGGATTGTGTTTTCCCGGGAAATGAATTTCAGGAATTTGAGTTACAATGATTAATAAACAGATGTACATATAACTAACCTTATTCTAGTTTTAAATCAATTTTAACTCTAATTCATTCAGAAATGGCATGAATAATTGTTTCAATTGGTACATATGTGCGTACATACATTATCAGTTATTAATCATACCTTCCATTTCAGTATAGCAAGTAAAAACTAGGAAGCATAAATATCATGATTTTTGTGAAACAAACTTTTTTTTGCAAACTTTTTTTAAATCCGTAGAAAGTTTTCCATGTGCGCATATAAGTTTCATAGTTGATTTGCATTTTTCATAGTTGATTATTATATAACTTGCATCATAAATCAGAATGGAAAATGACAGCAATCGAGAGTTATTTCATGACTTGAATTATATATTTGCAACTATTGGAACTGTTTTATGGAGTTTTCCGCTACTCCCTCAAAGTAAAGCAATTTCCTCAATGCAAAAATTTGTTTATAATGTTTTTTATTCCGGTATATAAATATAATAATTTTATAATTTCATGTGTTTTTAAACAAAGTCCACAAAAATTGGCGAAATGGGTCAACTAAAGGTATGTCGTTCGGAAATATTTGTCTATAAATAATTAGCGTAGCCGTTTAAGATTTAACATGTATAGATTTCCTATCTGTTATTCTATTGTTTTTATGAGTAAATTATATATGCCTATTGTTATACCATCCAAATTTCACGTTTCTCACGTTCGCATTTGCTTGACTAGTATTGAATAAAGTTAGTTAATTCTACAAAGGTTAAAAAAATTAATAAATTTCAATGAATTAGGTTTGGATTATTGTGTTGGGAAACTTTATTTGAATTAATCATTGCATAAAATTACGTTGCCGTTCACCATCTTTATGTATGTACAAAAAGGTCTTTCACCTCTTATGATGTTTTTTTGGGTCTGTATAAACTTTCTCCAATTTAATCAATTTCAATTTCAATTTCAATTCAATTGATTTTAGTTCATTTACAACTTTTCTTACAATTAATTTATGATAAAGGCTATGTCATGCATGGTTTACGTAGTCTATGCAGTAGTATCCGAACTTTCAATCATTTTAAAAATTCAACAAACGATATTTGGTTTGTTTGCCGTGATATGTTTTGTACAATGCATGTATTATGATAACCCTATATTCATGAGAAGTAAAAAGAAAACTGGCTTCTTGTTTTTGATTATCTGCATTATATGGGTTGAATTTCAGAGTGCTTGTATCTTTGGAATTAGGGTAATTATTGTTTTTATATATCTTTGGGATTAGGGTAATCATTTTTTTAGAAAATTATCATTCATTGCCAGTGCCATCCTCTAATTAAATCAAACCAGCAAAGTTTTTTTTTAAATGGTTAGATTAGGTTAGGGTGAGCTGATAATTGCAATATTTTGCAGTTTCATTGAAAAAATTCTAAATAGCGATTTTGTAAAATTGCTTGATTTGCCCTTTGATTAGTTGATGTCGAATTTGTCTTTTGTTGTTAACTATGTTAAATTTTATCAGATTACTTTTATTATATTAGATTTTATTAATTTTATATATCTTTATGTTTTAAATTTAGCTTGCGCATGAAAAGAATATCGACTGGCCAAAAATGGTTGTTGGGATAGTACCCTCAATACTCGTGTTTGTTGGATATGGACCCCAGTTTTACGAAATCTATCGTGTGTTTTTGATTTTTTAATTTGCGTCCACAAAACAAAAGAAACATTCTTAATATTACTTTATTTACCTTTCTTTTTTTAGGTATAAAACTCGTACGTGGTATTTCGTTAATATTTTTAGGATTAGACATTTTGGGTGCTACTTTGTCCACAATGAGTCTAGGTGAATAGCTTATAACTTTTTTTTAAAAAATTATATTATAAAATTCAGCCTTTATTAACATTTTTTTAGTATTCAGTCCGCCTCCGTTTGACATTTTAGCAGCATCATTTTATCTTACTATAGTCACGCTGAATTTGATCATTATAATATTATATTATATTCTTAATTGGATACACAAAAAAAATTCCATTGAACATAATGACGAAAATAGTAATAACCCTAGTAATGAAGTAATTACAGAGATAATAAGTGAAGATAAATATTGATTAGTATATTATTTTTTTATTTTATTTAAAATTTCAAAATTTGCTATTACCTTCAAGACATTATTTGAAATTGTAATACGTATATATTCATAGCAAAAATAGTTGCATATTTTAATTATAATTAGTATCAATTTTTAGCAAAAAAAAGGTCTTATACAAAGAAAGTGATTTATACCGTATTATAGTTGTCTTCATATTGTTCTTGAATTCAATCAATATCCGTACTTAAGTAATAGTTATTCAATATTACTTACCTCTATAAAAACTGGTAAACATGTCCTATTCGTCGCATAATATCAGATTTCACAAATTCCATATTTTTTTTTCATGTTATCCGATATTATCGACCGGGTAAAATCGCCACCCAAAAAAAGTTTCGAACGTTACGTGACAAGTATATCAAGCACCAAAAATCCATGTAACTTGAACAAAAGATACAAACAAAAATTTATAGACTAACGAAATAATAAGATAAGCAATAAATTAATCATTTATTTATTTCGAATAAATTCAGTAACCATAATATTTATTACAGCCAGAAAGTATATATTTATTACAGCCAGAAAGTATTATGGTTTTTCTAAATATTTGGAAGATTCTATTGCCTTTTGAAATGGCTATAATCCTGTTCCAATTTATGCAATGGCTCAAAGTTTTTATTGATATTATCGAGCTATTTATTACTATTTAGATTCATTATATTTTCTTCAATAATGTTTTTTTTTGTTGCGTCTCGGATTCAGATTCATAAAAATTTTTTGCTCAAATAAATAATCAGAGTTATAGTCTTCCGGAAGGAATATTAAAAATAAATCCAAGGTTTTCTGGTGTAATTGCATTTTCTTGACTAGATTTTATAATTTATTTTCTTATTTCGATTATTATTCTGAAAATTTGGTTACGGCAATCAAGTATATTTTTAGAATATTGTGTTTATTGGATTTTATGCTTTTAAAAGAATCACTTGGTTTGTCG
>CAJVPZ010003046.1:0-11513 GCA_910592135.1 Racocetra fulgida | reverse complement strand
CCCAAAAAAAAAAAAAACAATTTTTTTTATTCAAAAAAAAAAAAAAAAAAAAAAAAAAAAAAACATAAAAAAAAAAAAACCTTATATTCTCATCCTTCATCTCTTCTTTTGTTTCTTCGTTTCTTCTTCATTATTTATACATTATATTATTATTATTATTATTATTATTAAATTATTTTATATATATATATCTCTCTTGTGTATTCTTTTATATTCTTATTTTATAGATAAAATAAAATAAAATAAATTTGAGCAATTTTTTTCGAGTTTTTTTGCTTGATGAATCTGTTCTCGTTAAAAATTTCTATAGAATCTTTTAAAGAAAAATAAAATCAAAAAACAAACAAACAAACAAATTCATTGTTAGATTTGTTTTATATATACCAGATTCGATTAATTAAAAGTGTTTTCCAGACCTCACGCTCGTACAAAAAAAAAAAAAATCGGTCACATCTATATAATCCCTCTTATTCAAAAAAAAAAATTATTAAAAAACTTTTCCATTAAACAACCATGCCTTTATTAAGCAAGATAAAAAATATCCTTTGTTGTACCTACAGCGAGTCTATTCTTGACAACGACGACGATGACGATGTTACTTCCATCGTTGAACACTTGACCGACAACCGGCAAGAGGTTTCTGAAAAACCGTTAGTAAATAATTCTTCTTCGAACTATCAACAACATGTTATTGTAAAGTCCGTATTAAGAAAAAGAAGAAACCCTTCGGTGTCGACCACCGGTCCGAGAAGAAGATATAACATATTATTATTTGGCGATAGTTTAACTGCTGGTAAGTTTTTAATTCTTGATGAATTGTGAATTGGTGTATTGGTATATTGGTGAATTGGTGTATCGGTGAATTGGTGAATTGGTGATGGATTGGTTGAAAATTAATGATGGATTAATAGTAATAGATATTGAATTAATAATGAAATGGATAATGTGAAATTAATAGTGAAATGAATTGAATAATGAATTGATGGTGAATTGGTAATGAATTGATAATGAAATTAATGGTGAACTAATTATTGGTGATGGATGGTGAACTAATAGTAACTAATGGTGAACTAATAGTAAACTAATAGTAAACTAATGGTGAGCTAATAGTAAACTAATGGTGAGCTAATAGTAAACTAACGGTGAACCGATGGTAAACTTATGGTAAACCAATGGTAAACTAATGGTGAAGGTGATAGTATTATGATCATATTATGGCATAATATGATTGTTGCATGATAGTTGTATGATGGATTATAATTTACATGAGATTACTCGATTCATCGGTTTATCAAGGCCAATCATCACCTTTTCTGTCCTCACAATTTTGGGTTCCAGTACTAACGACCTTTTTTATTTAAATAGGATGGGTAAAGAATGCCGATGGTTATGGTACTTATCATCCTTACGGACTGAGGGTTCAAAAAAGATTCGAAGATGAAGGTTTAGATGTTGAGGTATATTTCATTCATTCATTCATTCATTTGTAAAGTTCTTTCTATCTTTAATCATTATGATTATTATGATTGTTATTAAAATCAAATTCATTATGTGAATTAGGTTACTGTTAGTGGAGTTCCCGGTGAATGCGTTGTCCAATCTATGGAAGAAAGATTAAAGCATGAGTTAGAACAACCGGGTAAATGGTATGACTGGGTTGTCATCCTAGGAGGTAATTATAATTATAAAATTTCATTCATTCATTTATTTTTTAATTCATTTTTTAATTCATTTTTTAATTCATTTTTATTTGTCTTTTAGGAACAAATGATGTGATCAATGGATATTCTGCATGGGATATCTTTGATGGTTTAAAAAAATTATATACATTATGTTCAAAACACGGTGCTAGAGTGTTGGGAGTAACGATTCCTGAATTTGACTGGGTAATTGATTACATCCTATTAATATATAATATCTATTAATATCTATTAATTTATATTAATATCTATTAATTTATATTAATATCTATAAATATATTAATATATATTAATATATGTTAATATATAATAATAATATATTTATATCTATTTCTCGGAATTAATTTCTCTAAACCTCGTTATTATCAAATTTTAGAGTCTTGTAAATCACCTTGATTATCAGCGCCGTATAGTAAACGAACACCTAAAGTAAGTCACATGATAATTCTTCATTGCCACACTTAATTCTTTGCTTTTGTATGCTAACTTATATGTATATTATTTTCTTTATTGTTCTTTAGCGTGTACAATAACAGCACTACAAGGAATGCATACACGCTCTTCCTCCTTGACAAATTTTTCCCTATGCATTCTTTAACTACAGAACAGCGTAGAATCTTTTGGGATCATGATGGTATTCATCCCACGGAGGACGGTTATAGTTTAATGGGTGATATGGTATGTTGATTTTCTATTTAATATATTTAATATATTTATATATTTATATACGTAATATATTTAATATATTTATTTAATATATTTATATACGTAATATATTTATATATTTAATATATTTAATATATTTATTTAATATATTTTATTTAATATATTTAAATTATTTATTTAATATAATAATATATTAATATTATTAATCTTAACTAATCAATAATATAGATTTTCGATATACTTATCAAGGAAGGTTCATGGGATTAATGTAATTATTCCCCAAATATTACGAATATTACGTATAATTTGAGCAAAATGATCTCTGTTCTTTATATTATTTGCTCGTAATAAGGCCTTTTTTTCTTTATAATTATAAAATTGAATCTTTGTTTTATATATCAAGTTTATTTTCCTTAATTACACTATCACAAGTTCACTCCTCCCTTACCTTACGTAAAACGACAATGATTTGATTTGACATCAAACAAAAATAAGGGAGTTCCCTTCCTTCACCCTCAAAAAAAAACAACACTTCTCTAATGGGATGGATTTTTTGATTACCATGATAAGAAAAAAATAATTTCTTGGGTTTTTATATTTATTGTGGGTTATTGGGGTTTTATTTTTTTCAAACTTGTGGATCAAAACTATTATTCTTTATCCCATTTTTTTTCGTTCTCATTTTTACGCACAAGACTACAAAATTCGGAGGAATATTAATAGTACACGTTTTAGTCGATTTTGTTTCGTTTCTTGCAAACAAAAAAATATGGTTTCAAGATTTGGTAAAGGGTTTGAAGAAACGTTTAGGTTTGAGAACCCTTTCTCTCTACCTTGATTTCTTTTTTTTTTGTTTAAACAAAAATTCATTTTGAACATATATGCGATATTATTATTTTATAAATTATGATGCATACAAAAAAAAAAAATTCTTTTAATAATTTTCAAAATCCTTTTAATTATATCTATTTTCGTTTTTTAATTATTTTGTTCTCAGTCCTTTTTTTTGTATTTAATTAGATTCCTTTCATTTTATTATTAAAAAAATATTCAATTTCTTTTTTCTTTCGTTATATCTCCTCGTAAAAATATATATTTTACAATCTTTAGTAAAAAAAAACGTCAAGCAAGAAATTTATCCAACATATATAGTTTGTTACAGGAGACACTTTCGAAAAGGAAAATAATGACCAAAATTGATGTATTTTTTTTCATGTATTTTAATGAGCACAAAGGATTAATGGAAGGATAAAGTCAAACATTTTAAGTCAAAAAACATTTTTTTCTATAACAAAAACAATTAAAGACTTTTTAGATTGTGTAAAGATTTGGGAGGGTTGAAAGAATTTTTTTAGTATGCCATCATTATATGAATTACACATGCTTTATTTTTTTTCTTGTATATAGTTTTTTCAAAATTTCATTAAAGAAACCTCATCTTCCCTTTGTTCATATTTATTGTTTTTATTGTTTGTTTTCGATCAGTTTTTCTCGTTTTTGTTGTTTGTTTTTTTCTTCACTATTCTTTCTCCAATACTTCATTCCTTTTTTTTAAACAATATACGAATCTTTTTTTAACTCGCGGTTCCTTTTTTTTTCGTACTTTTTATATTTCGTTGTTCCTCGTTGTTGTATATGCATCATTAATTTTTAACAATTTTTAATGTTATACGACACAAATTATGTTTAATCCATCCAACAAACATTTATGGACTTTTTTTATAAGCATTTATATCCTACCGTTTTATCTCCTATTTTTTTCAAGATTTATGTTCGAAAGAAAAATCGTGTCCTCTTTATAGGTTCTCGGACTTTTTAGAACCTAGCTCTTTTTTTCAAACAGATATTTTTTTTTTTGAACAAACATTTACAAAAAACACATTTTATCATTCAATTTATATAGGTTATATACACGAATCTTTTTATGCAGACTTCTTTTTTTATATTCGCATTTTTACCGCATTGCATTTCGCATTTGTATTCTTTTTCGCCTGTGCTTTATAGACCCTTTTACCCTTACCATACCCTTTTTTATTTTATTTTTACCTGGTCTTTTCTAAAATCCGTTTCTTTCTGTTCAAATTTCAACTGGTTAAAATCTGAAGAACTTTTTTTATCTTTTTTATTTTTTTATTATTATTTCAAAGACTCTTTTTTTTTCGTTCTGGCAAAAAACTTTTTTTTGTATCTTACCTTTCGAGATTACTGGCAATAATCTGAAAATAATCTGAATTTCGTGTTTCGATAATAAAAAGAACAAATAGAAAAATATTATTATTATTAAATGTGGTTCTTTGGGATATTATTATTAAATGGGTTCTTTGGGATATTGTGAATATTTTTGAATATTTGTTGTGAATATTTGTAAATATTTGTGAACAAATTTTTCACTATTGTAGTTTTCTGTTGTTGTTTTTGTTGTTGTTAAGAGAAGAGAACGATAACAATTGAAAAAAAAAAATTTTTTTTGAAAAATCAAAAAAAAAAACGCATTATCATAATTAATACGTTTTAAGAAAAAAAAAATAAGCCCACAAAGTTTTTTAAACAATGAAATCCGATTGTAAAACGATGACCTGACTACGTACAGAACTATATAGCTATATAGATACGAATAACGCTGAATGAAATAAAATGAATCAATTTTTTTAATTTTAGTTAATGCGATTAATACGCATAGAATGAGAGAATTTCATTATTAATTTTTTTTCGTGCATTAAACAAATTTGGATATATGCCAAATAATGCATAATGACCATCACACGAAAAAGGAGAACAAAACACAAATCCGGTAGAGTTAGATAACGCAATAACGTAAGAAAAACGACCATGGTTACAATATCGTTGATTGTAATCACGAATTGTTAATCGAAATAATCGAAATTCATTCTTCTATGTTCGATTGACTAAAATTGGTTTATACAGAACAATGGTAATGCAAGGTGTTTGAGTGAATTAGAAATTCTTTGGCAAAAAAGAGGAAGGATTTAGAATGATAATTGGATAATGCAAAGATACCTTTCGGGCATATTGTTTCAAAAAATGAGGTTATGCCTGTTTATTTATTTACATTACATATCCGTCAAAAAAAAGTTCATCGGACATACCCATTCATGCTACGTACGTAAGTATATCGCGCGTATAACAAACAATATTAGGTTAGTTCAAATCATTTTCTTTATTTTCATTTATTTTTTCATATTGAACATATCAAATACAGAAATAAAATACAGAAATACAAAAGTACAAAAGTACAGAAGTACAGAAATACAGAAATACAGAAATACAGAAATACAGAAATACAGAAATACAGAAATACAGAAATACAGAAATACGTAAGAGAATTCTCATTAAATGCGCGTTTTGAGTACGCGTCTTAAAGTTTCGCGTTCTTTTCTTTTCTTTTCTTGTGTCAGAGACCAGTCAATTCAATGTCCTAACATTATATTCATACATTATTCATACACATTATACATTATATTCACACATTATACATTATACGTAGCATACACTATATCATACGTACAACATTAATAGAATACATTATAGGATATATTATAAGTAACCATGTGCCATGTGATTTTATTTACCTTTTTTCCTAAAATGTTACATTGGAAACGGGTGTGTTTATGTTTTGTTATTGTTTGTGTTCATCCGGATTTTCTTTAATGCTTGTGTTTTTTATCGATATTAATCGAACATTCTAAATAATTCGTTTTTAAAACGTTATCATCTCATCTTACAACTATTACAACTATTACAGCTATTATTACAGCTACTATTACAGCTACTATTACCCACTGACCCGACCATCCTTTACCGAAGATCTTTTCTTTTCGGAAATATTTGTTAAAAATTCCCCCAGCTTTTTTTCGCACACATGAATTTTTTTGAAATTTTTAACAAACAAGGTTTAGGTAAACGTTACATTAAGTGGCGTGACCTAAATAACGAATTTATTTAGGAAATTCCCAATTCTACTCGATTTTGATTCGATCCGATTTCGTTTAAATTTGGTATTTATTTCGTTGATCGATTAAAATTAAGAATGTTGAACCGTAGATACTTTTAGATTCTTGTTAATTCGTAAAGATATTCTGAAAATTATCAGTTCTCCTGACAATGTAATACGTTAATGGTTTCACGCATTCTTCCATCTTTATTGGTCTATTAATTAATATCCCCTCTATTTTCGATTAAATTGGTATCGATCTTTCAAATTGATATTTCTTGTGACCTAAATATTTATTACTAATATTCTTTCCGGCATAAATTGCTCAAATGACGTTAGAATTTTATACCTTTTACCTTTAATGTTAAGGTTCACTATGCTGCTATTCAAACTATTCAAACTTGTTCAACCCCATTGTACGTACGTACATATTTGGATTTCGTGGGTTAAAAAAAAAATGTATCTACGTACGCACGCACGTAAATAGTGGTACTCTCAATCTTTTAATCTTTTAATCTTTAAATCTTTTAATCAGTAACCTTTAATGTAATTATGATTAACACAATTAATAACCAAAAACAATTTTGTAACCAATAAAATATCTAATAATTATGCTGTTGTATGCTAAGAGACATTGTACAATATAGGATTTTAGGCAAAGTACATCCATCCGATGATTTCTGCCAATTGATTCTTTTCGCATTCCGAGAATTCCTGCAAGCTCATACCACTACTTGCATCCAACACCCCGACTCCATGTCCTCCGATTGACGTTTCATAACATTCAAAACAATGCGGTGAAGCGGTCAGTGCCTTCTTGACAATTTCGATTTGTGCTTTGGATACATCTATAAAAAATTAAATTTTTATATCGATATATTAATTTTATATATTTCCATACTAATTTTTTCTGTCTAATTTTTTTTTTTTTTTAATTTTAAATTACCATTACGAATCAATGTTAGTGCACATCCTCCTCCGCCAGCACCTGTAAGTTTCGTATGCAAATCACATTGTGCAGCTATTTCTCTAACTTTATCTAGGCTTGGGTGA
Source organism: Racocetra fulgida (assembly GCA_910592135.1). Classification (NCBI taxonomy): domain Eukaryota; kingdom Fungi; phylum Glomeromycota; class Glomeromycetes; order Diversisporales; family Gigasporaceae; genus Racocetra; species Racocetra fulgida. The sequence goes on along the minus strand of CAJVPZ010003046.1, from coordinate 4,142 downwards.
CCTACACCAAGTGAATTTAATAGGTAATGGCACATATCGATGAGTCCCTATTTTATTATTTATTTATTTATTTTTTTTTAAGTTGATAAAATTATTTATAGAGATGATTTAGAAGATTGTTAAAAAAATTAGTAAAAATTATTTATAGATAAGATAAATAAAAAAAACTTGCTATATCTACAATACCTCAGTTTTCGTACATTGTTCTTGATCACCCACTATGTGAATTGAATTAAATAATGTGTACATAATGTGTATATAATGTGTAGATAATGTGTATGATATTAATAAAATCATAGGTAAAGCTAGTACACTTACCCATTTCACTTTCCAAAATTTCTTTAAATGATTCACTAACACCATGAATTGCATCCAATATCAAATTACCAATTTTTGGAAACTAAAATAAAAATAAATAAATAAATAATTGAAAAATATCATATAAATATAATGAACAATTTATTAAAGGAAAATACGCCTTTTACATTTTCAATCCTTGTTCTAACATTTTCTATTAGAATTTTTGTGTTGCGTGGTACTTTGGTATCGGTTAATAAGAAACGTAAAGACTGTGTGCTTTCAAAAGTTCTTGTTATTTTAAAATAAATCATATATAACAATAATATATCAAAAAAATAAAAAATAAACAAATACCCCATTATATTTTGAATCACACCGCTAGTAAACATTATAACGCCTCCTGCAAGTTATTAAAATAATATTAGCCAAAATACACCAAAATACACCAAAATACATATACGATGTTTTAAGCTTACCATAAGTAGCTACTGAATTATCAACACCAGATGGTGTCCCATGAATAACTTTTTCAGCTTGATATGCCCATAAATTAATCAATTCCCTCGTTTTTTTAATATCTTGTTCATTACTTTCACGAGGTGACAAAATATGACCAAAAGCAAGTAACAATCCTGTGGCCAAACAAACTGAATATGAGGCAGATGACCCTAATCCTTTCCCAACTGGTACATTCGATCTAACATTAATTGTCATTCCACTCCTGATAAAAAAAATTAAAATTTAATAAATTTAATATTAACTAATGTTTATCAATGAATAATTTTACCATGAAGTTTGTGAATTAGAATCCAAGCATGTATATAGATAAAGAAACGTGAAAGCCGCAATTTGTTGGAAATTATTGATTTCTTGATTATCTTGTCCGTCAAACGCGATTGATTTGATTTTATGTAAAAGCACTTCATTAAATTTCTGAGGTTCTTTACAAAAAAATTGAATCATGTTAATTTCATTAAATCTTTTAAAAAATTTCATAAATTATTATGAAAGTACCTTTGACATCAACATTATTTACTAAACTATACGGTAATGCGGAGGCAGGCCACAAGAAGGCGCGTTGAAGACCGAGATCTGTTAAGTTCAACTCAAGATATCCATCAATCCGTTTTTCAAAGAACGCATACGTTCGTAATTTGTCAAGGCTTCCAGCTATTGCCGTCTATTAATTATTAAACATATGCATATATGCGCGTATATATATATATATGAACGTAAGAGACAAATGTAATTCTGTAAAGTTGTGGGTTTGTACCTTGCCATAAACAACCGCGTGTTCTCCAAATAAAATAACTTTTCCGGGTGCTGAAACTATGTATCTGTCTGAAGACATTTAAAAAATCTCGGATCAGGACACGAATGTTTCTTTTTTAGAAATTGTGTTTCGCAATACTTGTGCTACGTACACTCTTTAATCTAAAATTTTTATTAGGTCTGTTCGTACGTACGTACGTACATGTTAAAATTGTATACGTAGCTGATAGCGATAGCAATAGAAAATTTTTACCATATTTGAAAAAATATTATCTAAGCACAAAGAGCGTCCCGAGGTAACGAGCGTCTTATATAAATATGGCTCGAATACGTTAACATGTATATTGCAGGAAAAAAGTATTTGCGACTTTATTGTAATTGGGTTTGGGTTAGGGTTAAAATCCCCAACAAAATCACTGATAGACAAAACCCTAAGACCCTAGGGATGCATAGTAATACCAAAATTTCATGGAAATTTCATTGGACGGAGAAATTTCTTAGGCAACAATTGATCGTTATAGCCAACGCTAATGCTAACCTAACGCGGATTAAACCGTCGGAATTTGACCCTATTGAGATTTTGAATTAACCCTTAACTTTTTGGCACTATACCCAATATGTTCAATGTAAAATTAGTTGTTACCTGTGAAATTAGTGTTAGTAGTCGAGACTTCAACTACTGGTATCGACCATTAAGTCAATGTTATAAACCAAGTAATAAAGACACCAAGCTACGTAGAAAAATATAGCCAGTTTTCGTTTTTTATTTATATCAGTCTAATTATAAGCTTGTATTTGGATAGAAAGCTCACTTCGTCAGTTTATTCAATTCATAGCCTTATTACGTAGTAATTCGCCTCCGTTATTGGCCACTACCATTAAATATAAAATAAAAATTATGATATTGATTAATAAAAAGAATGTACTGTATATATATATAAATTATAATTATAGTAATTTGTTCAAATTAAAGTTTAAAATATTACCGAAAAAATAACCCTAAAAATCTTATACGTAGTTGGATAGAAATTCGCCTCCGTCACTGGCCACTACCGTACAGCGCTGCATACAGTACCCCGGGTATTTTACAAAAAAGCCGGTCTAGATTGAATAATACCCCCCAAATATCGAGAGATGGAAGGATAACACAAATAATTGTTACTGATCACTATATACTTTGTTATTAAACATATCAAACCAAATGAAAAGATCGCACTATTAATATGAAAACTGGACCATAAATCGCTTGTGATACTATTCCAGGGGGGCACTAGATGCAGCGCTATACGGTACTACAACTAAATTATAAGAAAAATAAATAAATTATTATTATAAAATTTATAAGTTAAAAAGCAAGTACCGTTAGCGATGAATCAGTCTTCTTAAACGGTTCAATAATTTGGAAATATATGATGTAATAGATTACTAAATACAATCATACGGACTTAGCATTAAGCACATTACGGCGCATTTACGAAATTAGACCTACTATGAGGTGCGTCATTTACTATTTGTTTTTTTGACATTTCTTATTGTAAAATTATATATAAACGTCTAACCCATTTTCCCATGTAAATTACATGGGAAAATGGGTTAGACGTTTATATATGATTTTACAATAAGAAATGTCAAAAAAACAAATAGGTCAAAATACTCTAATTTCATAAATGCACCATAATGATCAGATCATATGGAACCAACAATAAACATTGGAACCAGTGTTAAACATTGGATCATACAGAACCAACACTAAACATTGGAAACATATGATGTAATAGATTACTAAATACAATCATATGGAATCAGTGTTAAACATCAGATTATACAAAACCAATGCTAAACATTGGAACCAGCGTTAAACATCAGATCATATGGAACCAATGCTAAACATTGGACCAGCATTAAATATCGGATTATATGGAACCAACACTAAACATTGAAAACATATGATGTAATAGATTAGAGCAGTGACAGATATTACGTAATATCCTAGGGGGGGGTAGCTGAAGATAATATTTCATCTTGATATTTCATATATGATCATATATGACGTGGGGGGAGGGGGGTACCCCCCTGATAAAATGATATTACGTAATATATGTCACGGCCCTTACTAAATATAATCATTAATATGTCATAAAAGACTATCTATATATGTACTAATCAGTATAAAAAAGAAAATTTTAATAATGATTTCATTGTTAAAAATTTTTTACAGTAAAGAAATTTAAAAACCTCAATATTTCTATATAGAAATAATGCATAAACTGGCAGCATATAATTTCAATTATATGCCAAAAATAATATCGATATATACTTAATAGCAACTATTTATACATATTGCTGAAACTTAAAATAAGCTGCTGCTAAAATTAGCATATCTTCAAAGTATTATCCATATAAAGTGATTGTGGTTTTTAGATTTTTTGTATTATATGTATATATATATAAAACTAAAATAATTAATTATCACAATATTTTTATATATTATCTCTTAAACTGTAGGCTCTTCCAGGCAAATTTGCCTGGAAAATTATCATAAATATTGTTATGATCTACTTTTTTTAAAT